>CM068840.1:114908722-115118722 GCA_028554795.2 Sinohyriopsis cumingii | reverse complement strand
TTAATTTTCATTTGAACACCTGGAGTTGTTCAGGAAATTAAAAAAATTATATTCGGTCTGGACAATAGATAAAACGTGAACCACCCCGACCCCCGACAACAGCAATGTTGATAAAGGTTTAACATATACGATGTCAGAGTCTTCGGGATTCTGATCGCAGTGATGCGATTGCGAAATTCTGATGCGTCAATAACAACTCGAAATCAACTTGGAATCATCGCAAGCGCACGTGAAAATACCCGGTCGTTGACTCTATCACGAGATGTAAATCACTCCGGGATTGTTTCTACAACGATGAAGTCGAATTCATCGATGAACACACCCGGTTTGCGAATGCATTACACCCACATCAGCTCAACTGAGACTTAAACGACCTCGGCTGTTATTCAGCAAGGATACACTGGTTCTAGTAAAAGTTTTTGGATTGAAGACAAGAACGATCGTTTCAGACACAGATTAGTGGTGCAATCGGTATGGTTTTAAACGAAAAGGGTGTTAGACCAACAGATCACACAATCGCCTGAAATATAAATACTCCCCATGCAAGCAGCTCTTTTCTATGACTGTATGACACTTGTACCAGCGAAAACGATAATTGGTCAGAAGAAGATTGTGCGTGTCGCACCTGTACGTGATGAGTCTGGAAATCATATGCCTGTCAAGAAATTGTACGACAATACTGTATTATTAACAGAAGAACTATGATGGGCTCTCATTGTTACCGACGTGAGAAAATAATGGAAAACGGGGCAACATATACGACATGAAATCATCAAGAGAACCGAGATGATCATGAAAAACAGTTGCTAATGTTTCAATGTGGAAACTATATGTGAGCTTGCTGCAGCAACAACTGTTGGTCTTTGTGTAAAAGAACTCACGACAAAAACACCTTTCATAGGTGCATCAATCAGAAATAATGATGGGGCTAGATAGATAGTAACTGGTGTCGCTGATGGCGCTAGCAAATTAATTTTGATACGATTATATTCACGAATACGTATATATTTAGAACTGCTTGCAGTGACACTAAGCGGTCTCATCACGATTAATAAACTGTATACGGTGGCTATCGATAACAAAATATATAGCACAGCCGAATTCAAGACGGTGTTGGCTGAAATGGAAAATCACCTACATACAAATAAGAAACCGAGCGGATGCTGATTTACAGACGGTAAATCAAGCAAATAATAAACAAATACCAAAAATAAATTGTCATAGGCGCTTTTGCCGGTTACTGCTCTGCATCAGTCTATCTTGTTTGACTCTAGCTATTTGTTTGGCCACTTCACTTTTGTGGCTTATTAATGTCAATGCTCCGAATAGTCCGCATAGTCCGAATAGTCCACTGTTTACACAAAGGATGCAGCTTTAAGTATGTGGCTTGGTTGCTAAAATGAGCAAACGTCATCTACTCAACTATAACTAACTACAATAATGCTTTCAAAATAGAGGTAATTGTTTCTGTAATAGAATGGATTGTTTTTTAGTCTGATATTTTTTCAACTGGTACAGTTCAGGCATAGAAATTGTACAAGTCTTACTAGTGTACAATTAAGGCATAGAAATTGTACAAGTCTTGCTAGTGTACAATTCAGGAATAGAAATTGTACAAGTCTTACTAGTGTACAAATCAGGCAAAGAAATTGTACAAGTCTTACTAGTGTACAATTCAGGCATAGAAATTGCACAAGTCTTACTAGTGTACAATTCAGGCAAAGAAATTGTACAAGTCTTACTAGTGTACAATTCAGGCATAGAAATTGTACAAGTCTTACTAGTGTACAATTCAGGCAAAGAAATTATACAAGTCTTCAGTGTATCCCCCAGGGGGGTAAAACTGAGGGTAAAAAAAAAAAACTTGGTGTCAGAATTGGGGTCAAATAAAAAATGTGGGGGTCAAAAATGTACTGACAAATGTTCCTCTGACTCGTACTTTTTTATAGCTTGAAATAGGATAATGCAACTTGAGCAGCATACTCTCTCTCTCTCTCTAAACATACGAATAAACCAACATGCACACTTAACAAACAAATGCATTGTCCATTCAAAGAATCATTTTATTAGTTCATTTTTCTTTTAAAGCCGTACTTTTAACAGTCTCCTTATAATCTTTTTGAAGCAATATTATAGACCAACATATTACATACAAGCCAATGCAAAAAGTCTAAGAAATCTTCTGTAACCAGATGGCAGTTGATTTACGGCCTGTCATAAAATGTGTACTATCATCGATTTCATTGTACTTCGTCTTAGAACAAATTTATCCAAAAATCAAGGAGGCTAATGATTCATCTTATTTCTAATTAGTTACACTTGAACTTTAAGATCTCTGTTTTATTGCATCAAAGTTAAAAACCAACAAAATCTGCATTGACCCCCTGACTTTGTAATCCAAATAAACGCATTTTTCTCGGCAAGTTAACTGATTTCTTTGTTGTGAAAGAATATCTTGGGTTATATCATTTTAATGTGTTCTCCAGATATCTTGTGGCGAATGAAGGCAGATTTTAAAGATTCTTAAACCCTGTCGCGAAAGGATTATTCACTTTTGCAGTCCTCGCAATGATGCTATCATAAGTCACACCGGTAATCCTAATGGATGTGCCGTATTCCAGTCAAGGAAATTATTTTCTCCTTTTTTCATTAAAGTTAGATTCACAGTCACACTTTTGCGTTCTGCTTCTTTCAGTTCTTTGCTAATGATTCTCAGTGCAAGGCGTTTTAATCTGGAGGTCACTTTCTAGAGGTTAAACATAAGGACGACATTTTGCTGAGCTCGATGGTAATCTCGCGAGAGTAGGGGAAACTACTCCGTCATAACATTGCCTGTGCTAGTCTGGTTCCTTATTTAGTATGTGCCCTGCGTTGCACTCAGCTTTACGAATAGAGGAGCGCAATGCAGGCAGTAAACAAAGCGGGGAACCAGTCAATGCCTGTGATGGAAGTATACACGATGACACCAGTGTCCAGTGCATTGGATATTAAATAAATCCTGATCGCATGATGCGAATCCTTTGCGTCAAAAAAAACGCAAAAAAAATATGTGCGTCAATTTTCTTCAGCGTGCGTCCCTGACGCACAAATGTGCGTAAAGGGAAACACTGAAGTCTTATTAGTGTACAATTCAGGCAAAGAAATTGTACAAGTCTTACTAGTGCAATAAACGTCGAGTCATTGCATTTGTTTTTACCTCTTCTGTTAGAATAGTTTTCAGCGTAGTCCGTTTGTATTTTGTATCTTCATTGTATCTCTATTATCAGTTAGTGTTATAATACCAATAATGGGTGCTTCATGATGATATTTGATCTGGAACTCCAGGAACTCCATGCAGATTTGTCAAAAGCGTTCTTTACATATAGACCGACTCATCTACAGTGTACATGAATCGTTACATAATCGAACTCTTGCCTATATGTTCATCTTCCACAGAGCAGACGAGTTTTCATACAACCTCCATTTGCTGCTGTAAAATTCTTACATATGTACGGACTCTTTTACGTATGTGATTCTTTTAAATACAAATTCCAACTGCTACTGTAGAATTATTAAGAATGTACTAATTCTTCTACTGTGGACTCGCTGTTCTGCATATTTCATTTTCCAAGTTTCTATTTTATCGTGTATCTTCCGTGAATTGTTAATATAGTATGCCACTAAAGTGATTCATTTATTATCATGTCATTTTCCCTATTAACATCTATATGTTATGTTACAAGGTGCGGACAGGAGAATTTACGCTATTTCAGACATGTTATATTGAATAACGAGAGCACTGTCGACTGTCTGCCCTAATAGTGGACACTTTCATAGAATACCATTATCATGCAAAATATGTGTTGTATGACAAAATTATGACCGAGTAGTATCAATATTAGATGTGTATTCTGGTCATTTGAACAAAAAAACAAGCCTGTTTTGACTGAGGTTTCATAACTCCAAATACATTCCTGTTTGTACGCGAAAAAAACTTTTGGTCCATATAGATAGGAATTAAATTTATGCATTTCAAACTCTTTCTATTTCCTCTTTTAAAAGGAAAGTCAATGTTTAAATGGGGGCTGACGACTGGAAATAAACACGAGACAAACGAAGAGTACGTCCTTCCCCATACCCCCATCCTAAAAAGAAAACTAGACAAATCAACGATGGTAAATTTTTGAAATTTTAAAAGTTATGAGCAGTTGAGGAATTTTCAGAGGGGATAACTAACAGAGTATTTGTTTACCCATATCCAATCTGGATGATATCACAGGTCAGAAAGAGCACCTTGAAATAGTTAGAAAGAACAATTTCACAATACTTAAGACTCCATATTTTTTTCCAAATAAAATATAACAAAATTGGCCTTCATTTTCAGATGAATGCATTTTTTAATACGATAATGAATAAGTGAGATTGGGATTTAAATCTAAATATAAATTTCGGAAAATACATACAAGAAAAAAGTCTCCTGCTTCAACATCTTTTTAATCCACACAAAGTTTAAAATAATTATGCAAATAACCAATTACATATGTAGCTATATCTTCCACTTATTTCTACCAGATTCTTTAAAAAAAATCCAATAATTTGCGTTATCAGAGATCAGTATATTACAAATGTATTTTTTTTCCTTCTCTTAAATACCATTTTCATAACTCAAATAAAAATGAGATTTCCTGAAGTTATCTACTCTCAAATTATTTAAACGGAAATATCAAGAAAAGGAATTGACTGATTTGGATGGATTTTCTCTTTCTTTTACGTTACCTTATCCTTTCTATTTTTTTTTTTTTTTATTGGCACTTAGCTCCAACGTTTTTTGCATGATATATTCAGGAATGTTTTGAAAGTAAAATATAAAAACCAACACATGTCTATTTATCAATTTAAATGTTAGGTTAACTTACTTCGTCTGTGCATAATGGTTACATTTGTTTTTAGCATCAGGCAATGTCCTTTTGAACAGGGACACTCAACTATCCACCATCTTGAAGCGTTTATAAAACCTATAGTAAAAGTCAAGAATGTCGTGCAGGCTTGGTGGGTGTCCTTTATTGGAATTGTATTGCTCGTACCTTTAAATGGCAATTATTCACTCTATTTGGAATTGCTTGTGTCCAATTTCCTTTGGAAGGTCATTGTTTGCAGGTCTGCAACACAATGTTAAATTACGAGGATATTTTTGGACAAGAACATCCTATAAGTATGCTCCAGTACAAACCGGACTGAATGTCGTTCGCAGATATGTCACAACGAAAAGCAGCTCGTGTTGAAAACAAATACGTACTACCCTGTTATCTTTTAGAATAGATAGACCCTACGTCCTCTTCATTTGACCGATTTAGTACCCGAATACCATTGTTATAGCAATCCATATTAGGATGATTTTGATGGTATTTAGGGTGTAGAGAGTTCATCAAACATGACTAAAGGGACTTTGAATAAAGCATTTTAGCACTAAATCTTACAAAAACAAGCGATATTTAATTTAATTTGAGTAAATGCACCTTTATCACCACATTAACATCCACTTTAGTATCGGACCCAGTTACACTTTGGACGGAACAGTGACGTTATACGACTTTAACCAGTTTGCCGACAAGCTACAATGATAACTTTTTAACTAAGATTTTCAAACATTTCGATGAACAACTCGAAAAGACTATGACGAAGCAGAACCTTTTTAAGTGTAATATACAGTTTTAGCCACAACGAGTCGTCTAAATTCAGAGAGAGAGAGAGAGATTTTGTGATCTATGTCAAAGGACGATATATTTTTAAAAACATATACGTGAGCTTAAACATACTCTGTTGCTAAGGCAACGTTGCCATAGATACACACAGGTTCCCCGGTGTTTTTATCATATCCACTTCTACCATTGGAGATCCTTTTCCCAGCTGACATAGTTACCTAAGTTGTTTCTCCATAGTACCTTATTTCCCTTACGTCTTGATTAACCCGACTATACGTGTCTTCGTCTTCTGTATAATGAAATTCCTTTGAAGGCATTAAAATCACCCGCAAGTATTATTCTGTGGTTAGCATATTTCGTTGATAGGTAGCTATTTCATTTCCTACCACCGTATATACATTTTCGTTGCAGTAAAAAAGAGGAGTATTTAGGTGACATATCGACAAAACGAAAAATTAGGTTACACTTCAGAATGCTTGCCTTAGATGATACAACTAATAATAATAATAATAATAACAATGACAACAACAACAACAAAAATAACAATGTTTATTTGTGGGAGCCCCGAGTGGCCGAGTGATCTAATGCTCTCACCGTTACGGATCACTGCCATCTCATCTCGAGTCTCGGATTCGGGCAATGTGGGTATGTGAGAAAGCTTGCCAGTAGCTTCTCGTGGGTCGCTGGTTCTTTTCGGGGTTTTCCCGGGTTCTTCCTCCATCATTTATGCTGGCCGCTATGTATAACCTATCTTGTACTGAAAAATGGCGTTAAACCCTACAAAAACAACAACATGTTTATTTGTAATACAGGTCACTGGTCCAAGATACAAATACACACATCTTGCGGTAGAAAAAGGCGTTTTTGTTTGTTTGTTTTTTTTTTTTCAATTGGAAGGGTCATACTGGAAAGTAATCATTAATACATTTATTCTTTTCGAATTTGGTGTACAGTAATCACACAAACTAAATTAAAGAGAACCTCAAATCCTTCATGGAAAAAGTTTGTGACATTTATGTAGCCTTATGTAGCAAAAGTCGATAATGAAACGGTTTCTCAAGTCTTAAAGGCTTTTATAGTAAGGTTCGCTGACTTAGTCATCAGAATTTTTACTAGCAGCATTTAGTCTCAAAGTCCCAAATAGTTATTAAGTCGGATTTTTATGTGCAAAGGTGGGTACTTATTTTCTTAGTAATGTTATGAAGGGTTTATCATAACCTTCTTCTCGTCTCTTGCTATGAGAAGAGATTACTCGTTAATACATGACTTTGCCCATGTAAGAGAGAGAGAGAGAGAGAGAGAGAGAGAGAGAGAGAGAGAGAGAGAAGAACTAATTCTTCGTAGGTCTGCTTCTCTATTTATACAGTTTTTGCTTTCGCTCAGTCCAGTCAGAACAAGGCTCTCAAACCTTTTCCCGAGGAAATCGTGTGAATCATCTGCGTAACTCATCCGTTATTGATTTAATAATTTGCCTGTTCAGCAGTTTCCCACCAAATCTAAATTGCTGACCTTTAGATACAAGTGAAATGTATTTTATGGATTTCTACACCTGCTCATAAAGCGCCATCTTTATAAAATATCATACAGTTGTATTACACAAATAGATACAATTAATCTCAATATATTTTAGTGGAAAATTACTTTCAATATAATTTAATGAAAACGTACTTTTAATACAATTTAGAAAAAAATTCAATCTTAATACTTTTACTCAAAACTGCTGTCCTAAAAGTAATTCTAGATATAGCAAACAAGAAATAATGAACTGGAATTCATTTTCCATAGTAACGTTAATAATTTGACACAAAATGTATTCATACCAAATATTTTTTATATATTCCTGTGTTACCTCTTATTTGCAAGTTAGTAGATGATGGGGGCACCCTAGCGACTTTTGGACTTCCATGTTTAAAAGGTGTCCCGGCACTCTTTAGACAAGGGGAATTTTAACATAGGTGAGTCTGTCTAGCGACAAGGGAAATTTAACATAGGGAATGTATATCAACAATATATTGGTCCCGTCTAGTGACAAGGGAAATTGGATAGGGGTGACGTCACGTTACTGGACACAGGGGAGACAATGTCAACAATGTTGCAAGGGGTGACCGCAATCGAACGGAACAGTGTTGCAATGGGCTGACCTGAATAAGTGATACTCTAGGGACAAAAAGAGACATAGAGATAGAGACAGGGTTAGAGACATTGACCTAGACAATACAACCGACTAAAAATATTTAGGCAAAAGAGAATAGGCATCGTTCCCAGACAGGTGAGGGGCCCTGAAAAGGGCCTTTGGTTTCTTGTTAACACCACTCAGTTAACAAAGGAAACATTGCACAGGTCATTATCTCTTCCTCAAACTTCATCTGACATCTGGACCGTAGATTAGGACTCCCTTCAGACAGCGTTGCCTATCTACATAGATCCTTCGTTTCAAAATAGCTGGCAGTATGAATGATCTGGGTAATAGTACATGATGATTTGACTTTCATGGGATAGTCCGGGTTGAAAAGCATCGACGATAGGAGGGTAGACGATTCGTTAGTCCACATCTTGTGACGAGAACAGGTGAATGGAATGAGTCGCAGTTATTTGTAGTGGAAAAGCGGATCGAAACGTATTGACTTCTTGCACCAATCCTAACACGCGTTACAAAGTTCTGTCACAGTGCGGAGTCTGTCTTCCAATCCAAAGAGAGCATCCCGTTACGTCACTTTCCCTATACAAGTGCGCTAGCGTCTGTGCGCAGTAAATCGATGTGACATTGTTAGAACATGACGGAAACTACGGAGACGATTAATGGGGGGTGGGGGCACTGGTTGTGGAGATGAGGAGTGATGTCATAGCAGCGAATACTAAAATAACCAGTTTTACTTCCAGAAGAGAACGATTTTAATTGGGATTTAGCGGATTTTCTCTTTTCATTAGAATTTGTTCCGGTACCAATACCGTCGCCGCTTTCTCCTTCCGTACCGTACGCAGAGGCAGAAAGTATAATTAGTGAAAGTTTTGCAACAGTAGCAAGAAGCAGAACAAGTCTTTCTCATTCAACAGCAACAGCGAGAAGAAGAAGAGGCAAGAAGAAAAGACACGAAGAAGAAGAAGCAGAGAAGAAACAAGGTTTAAGAGAGAGAAAGAGGACAGTGAAAGTCAAACGGTAACGGCACTCTTTGACATTTCGGCAGATTTAAGAAGTCCGAAAGAAATGCATCAAACTTCTTTAATACGACCGAAGAGAAAGAGACCTTCCCGGGTCAAACACTCCAACCCCGTCAACACTCCCACCATGCCTAAGATGTCTCTCAGATCATTTACATTAGCAGGTCCAGAATTAGGTCTTGGCCGTGGCGAAGGGATAAGACCGTTAAAGCGCATTACCTTCCGTTCCTGAGTTTGTTTTAAAAAAACAAAACACAAAACACAAACACCCAACGGTCTTTTCAGGGCCACTCACCTCTCTCAAAACGAGACTACTCAATGTTTGCCAAAATCAAATAAAACCATGATGTACATGTGTGAATACATAAATGTAGGTCCTTATGATTATAAGACCAAAACCAAGAGACACGTTTTCTCGTTCTGGCCTATTCTTTCGTACAAATTACAATGAAATTTCACAACACGTCACTTTAATAAGTTCATTAGCTTCTTTTTCTTTCAATCTCTCTCTTTTTGAATTGCTTCACTGTCACATGTCTTCTCTACTCTTTCTGGACGGGTCTGGGTACTTCCTTTTCAGAGGGTACCTCCTCTTCATGTTTCGAACCCCTGTCTTTCTCCTGTTTCTGTTGACCAATGTCCTTTCTCTTTACGATGATAACAGGTATCTTGTCCTTTGTCTCTCTTAACGCCTGTCTTGCTTTGATGTTGGGGACGCTCTGTGGCCCAATGTCCTTTCTTCTGACAGATAAATAATGTGTTCCGACTTTGTTCTCAAAAGGAGAGGGAGTAGTCCGTCGGCTTTTCTGATGTAATCCTTAATATGACGCCTCGCAAAGCTCTGATCAGAAGTTCAATCTATGTTGGCTCTTCAAGCCTTCTGGAGAGTAAAATGAATACTTTGAGGGAAGACACTGACCCTTTATGTAGGGAAGACAATGACCTTGTGTGGTATATAGGGGACCAAGGCGTTTAAAATGTCATTTGACATTTTGCAATCAAGATGAAACGATCGTACCATTTCGCGGAGAGAGGAGAATAAAGTAAGAGACAGAAACGTGACCTATCGCCTCGCACGGTAGATACGTCTGGACTCAAATCCATGCCAGCGATTTTGAAGATGACATGAATCAGGCAGAATCCAGACCCAGAGAGCCTACGTCTAACCAATGTCCACCACCAGTAACACCCGAAATGTACTACCACATTTAAGCGACAGATAAACGCTCCTCTAGAAAATTTAGAACCGCGACCTACACGTACACGGTGAAATTTATAGATTCAAGTCATATGTACCGCTGCAGAAAGCAGAGGGAATCATCACCGATTTGTTGGATTCTTTGTTAACCACACATAAAACTGCCAACGAAGACCATCACTTGACACTTCACATTTATCACGACAGTCCAAGTCACCTGTTTGTATTGAGTTTAGCAGGCCATCAGAACTGGCACCTTCCAAAGTCATTGACAGCATTAAACACGTTCAGCATTCCAACGACAACTTTCTCCTTACCGATGGAAAATCAACACTGTACATGGCCCACGTTTCTCTTCCTAAAGGGACCGGACGCAAAAAGATATTATTGGTCGACGACATTTGTAGCACCAAAACGGACCTCGTCCGAACTAACAACACTCAGGACAAGATTTGTTTAGCCCTGATATCGTGGTGTGACGAACAAGAACGACAAAGCAGAATGGAAAAGAGCCTGGAAAACTATTCAACGATCAGACCGAGCCAAACAACGAAGTGAAGCAGAACTCCTGTTACAGCAAGCCGGCTTTCCTATGACACAACTTGTGGCATCCCTGAAGTGGAAAATTGCAAGATGTGTTAGCTCTACGCTACACATTAAACGTGCACCCTCAAGAAGTGTACAGATCTCTGTTGTTTCGACGCAAAGCTTTCACAGACGGAAAATACCTTTACGTATATCATTACGATGAACATTTCTGTGTCATTACCAGTATCAATGGAATCATGAGATACAGTTATTATTGTGAGAAACGTGACTAAGACTATAACAACCGAGAGCAACACAAGCATTGAAGATCGAAATGCCACTAAACCCTTTCTGCATGAAAGAAATGAACGAGTGCATTTCCCAGCTTGTCAACGAACATTTGTCAGTCCAACCTGTTACCAGTAGCATCTGAAGAAATAAGGTTCATAGCGAAAAGTAATTGCCAACTCGAGGGATTGTGCCCTACTTGTGGACAAGTAATACGTACCATTAGTACCAAGGCGCACGTATGTTCAGGAAACAAACGCTGTCACATTTGTCACTAAATCGAGGACTTGGAAAACGAATGCTTCATTAAACATCTCAACAGGAAGAAGAAGATCATCACAAGAAGAAAGGCAATTTCATCATTTTTGACTTAGAATGCATGCAAAAGACAGGCATTCCCATTCCTAATTTATGCGTTGCTCATCGAGCAAGAGAGAAGTGCATCCAAGAACCGAATATTTGTCATTGCACTCATTGTAGCAAGTTTCCTGGAGGACGTAAAAAAATCTTTCTGGGATCTAACACGCTGACCGATTTTGCCCAAGGGATCTTAGACCCTATCGACGCAACGTGGAGTCAAGGGGACATCGAGCGTTAAGGAGATTGTCATCGCCATGCCACGGTGAAGAGTCACAATTTCTCGGGATACGATGGACAGTTTTTTTTCTGAAACACTATACAGAACAAAGCAGCGAACGTCCTTAAGTCACTTTGAACGGAGCCAAGCTCATTTCCATGCAAGTAGGTCAAGATTGGAAGAGTTACTTGGCCATGACTTTGAGTCAAATGCCTAAAACATTTGGAATAACAGAAATGGACAAAGGTTATGTTCTGCATATTTTCAATACCGAAGCCAATGAAAACACTGTTCTACCACATTTTCTTGATGCTCACTACTACCACCCCTACAACATGCACACAGAATAACGAAAAGCTTCCTACGCTTGACACCAAACTCACGTTTCGGACCCCTTCAACTTTCAGGAAAAAATGATACAGTATTGTTCTTCGGATGTAGACATTTTACGGCGATGCTGTAGAAAATTTCGAGAACTGTTTATACATCACGGGGGATCGACCCTTTGAAAGAAGCTTACAGCGTTCCCAAAGCGTGTTCCTTAATGTACGCAAACAATTCATGACCGATATGACCCTGGCTATCATGAGTCCTTAACGACCAATTTTGTCAAACGTCATTACTCGGTCAAAGCCATACATTGGCTACATTACTTGTGCGACAAGGAAGATAAATGGATCCAATACGCCCGAAGCGGAGGAGGTAAAAAGACTATTGGAACGTATTCCGTGGATAGTTGGGACTTAGAAAACCCTTAGATCTAGTACGAGTTTCAAGGTTGCTTATTTCACGGATGTTCTTTCTGATACCCTCAACGGTACACCCCAAATCATTTTTTGTACAACAAAACTGTACAAGGGCACTTGTCAGCGACGCTTAAAGTTAGAACAGCAAGGGTACCAAGTGGTGGAAATGTGGGAACACGAGTTCGACCACCGTTTGAAAACCGATCCAGAATTTAAACGCATCGTGGAAAGTTACAAAGTTACAAGCTGGTGGACCCTCTAAATCCGCGTGACAGTTTGTATGGAGGACGGACGAATCCCACCTGTTTGCTGTACCACGGTGAAGAGGAGAAAGGATAAACTATCAAATACTTGGACGCGTGTTCGCTGTATCCTTATGTGTGCAAATAGTGTCACTTTCCCGCATGGTACCCTCAATTAGTGACAGAACACATCGACGTGGAAAGGGTTCGACACTACTAAGGATTCATCAAATGTAAAGTATTGCCTCCCACGGACTTATACCATCTCGTTTTATTTCAATATTGCCAAGAAAAACTGCTGTTTCTCTTGTGCCGTACTTGCGCCGAAATGTGCAAGAACGACCAACCTTGTCCGCACATACCGGAAGAACATGTTCAAAGCACTAGACATGGGATGCCAATTGATAGAAGGGTATGAAATGTACCACTTTCCCAAGACAGAACAATACCACAAGGGTGACGAGACTCATTTTCGCAGGTTACGTGGATGCCTTTTTGAAAGTGAAACAAGAAGCCAGCGGCTATTCTTCCTGGTGTCACACTCCCGAAGACCAAAATAAATTCAAAGAGAAATACTTTGAGTAAGAAGGCATCACTTTAGATCATATCTTTTCAAACAAAGATTGACGATCGTTTGCCCAAGTGATGTTCAATTGTTTGTGGGGCAAAATGGTACAACGACCGTATTTACCAAAGACGCAGCATTTGTCGGAACCTTTCCGCTCCTTCCAGATGATTCACGACAAAACCAAAAACATGAAACACGTGGACGTCCTTCGCGAAAACTTCATTCTGGTCAATTACGAAGAAGAAATTGAGTTTGTACAGGCCGCCGAATTCATAGAAATGGCATTATTACAGACTACATGACAGCCCATGCTCGCTTAAAATTAAACGAAGCTTTAGAACTGTTAGAAGAACGTGTGCTGAGCTTTTGACACGGAGAGTTGCATCTACGTCGGTATCCTTGGTCACCGTCACCCTGACATCAAGGAGATCGTTTAGGAACCTGGACGGACGAGCACCCTGACGACATGATTCTAAGTTTTTATAGTGGTGGTCGAAAAAATTAGGGCTACGAATACCGTGACCAACAAGGAGAATTGCACACGGAGTGCAAAGTGAAAGAACTGACTCTAAATTATTGTACCAGTGGTAAGCTTTGAGGTATTGAAAGAAGCCTTGCAATCTAGAGAGGATAAGCATTTTAAAGTAATCACCTACGAGACTCACAATATCGTACGTTTAGCCACACACCGAATTGTGTATTAAATCGTGTATCAGAAGCGAGTGCTGCTTCCCAACCACTTAACTTTACCTTATGGACACGTCGACGTTGGTCAGCATATAAAAAGGACAATTTCAAAGACCGATAGTTCATTGACATCACAGTTGCCAAGCGAGAAAGATGAATCATTTCAAACAGACACAATTCAAGTTCGGTGATTCTCAAGTGGAGTATAATGATGTGACTCACGATTGAAGGGATACCGAACACTGAGACCTCAGCGATTCAGCACAACATCGTGGGAACTTCCTTATGACTATCCCTGCATCACCTACCATGGAAGTGATGGTGTGCGTGTCAAACCTGACAGACGCGAAAGCAATGCCACTCGTCATCGGGGACTCTTTACTGGTTTGTATCCTCAACGCGAAACCATGCATCTACCACCCTGCGGGTGTCATCCACGAATGAGCAAACTACTTCGGGTTTCACAATACCCTCATCGAAATGAATCTGTCAAAGAGGAATATTCGTTCGCTGTGCGTTTGTCTGAATACTGCGACTTTGAAAGTCGTTTTCAAACCTTCCAAGAAAAGTGGCCTAAACATCGGGGTGGACCTGCCCCCTACAAATTAGCCAGATCCGGATTTACGTATGCGGAGGTGATAAAATCAATTTCTGCAGTTGCGGTGTGTCACTTTACGAGTGGGAGCAGAAAGATTCAGCTTTGCTGGAACATGCTCGATGGTCTCCGCACTGTCACTACCTACCAGTAGTGGTACGACCTCAGTAATCTCTTCATGAATACTTTACAATAGAACATTAGTGGTTTGCCTGTGGAGTTGATAGAACGCATTTACTGGTATTTCGTCAAAAACAAGTGAAACGCAAAGAACAATTGCATCCGTTTACGTCACCAATGTTTAAACCACTGGTACCGGAATGCTATAAGAGGACTGATTCTGAAGAAAGCTTTCCCGTGGTCGGACATTGATCAACTACACAAGGTCCAGAAGGATTGGTTTCGCTACTGATTCTATTTACTACTAGGTAGACTTATTGAAATGAATTCCAGAGGTAGACTTAGAGGGTTACCAAAATCTTGTACACCACCTAAAGTTGGTGCAAGAGGAAACTTATGAAACTTGTGCAAGTTAGTGATTAAACAATTTAGATTCTCCACTGGAGTACAATCAGCTCTGTGCAGGAAGTACACTTATTGCCTCCAACACAAGAAAGACATTGCTGTGAATGTCTAGTTTAGACACGTGACATTCAAAATCTAGCTTTGGAGCTGAGAGAACGTATTTACCAAGTGTCTGTCAAATACAAGTGAAACGCAAAGAACAATTGCATCCTTTATGTCCCCAATGTTGGAACCACTCGTATCTGAATGGTATAAGATGACCGATTCATTTCAAAGTGTTCTAGTGGTCAGACTTTGATGAATCACACGGGATTCAGAAAGCTTTGGATGATACTCATTCTACTTACAAGGCGACCATAGTACAACGAATAGCAGATTAAGAGTTAGAGGATTAGCACACTTTTTTACATGAACAAATCTTGTTTCAGGAGGAAACGACATGTGGTCTTTGAGTCAGTTACTAAATAATTTTGATACGGTGATGAAATAAAACCTACAAAATGAGGTTATAAAACCTTGCGACCATGCCACGACCGTTATCTTTAGTGATACAACAAATTAGGTAGAAGGAAGACAATGACACTATTCAGACTGTGGGGGATCACCAACACATTTTGTATATTGAATTTGGGTCGTCGTATGGTGTGTGTGTCTTAGTGACTTTCTTTCTGGGATTTCGTTTACCAGGTGATTCCATGTGGGCATTTAACGAACTGCACCTCACAGTACCACCAAATACATTAGGGTGGTACCTTTAAATGTACATTAGAGACTCGTTCTGTTAAAATACTTGCGCTTTCATCTTTATACTTCTCTACCTCTCAGGGAAAATTGATTCGTTAACTTATGTCACTGAGGATGTTTACAAAGATGTGTGTATAACCTGTGAAGTACATCATCACTGGCAAGATGTACGTGACTGGAAAAGTTTTGGTTTCGATGCTTGGACAAAAGAAGTGGCTCAGTATGCTAAAGAATTGTGTCAATGGCTTCAAACATTCAGTGAAAAAAAATGTAAACCTGTGTTAACCACAGTGCCAGAAGAACCCGACACCGAGGTCAACCATTTCATTCAGGGCATGACTGTCATCGACATGGACATCCCCGAAAAGCTAAAAAATGTTGTACAGTCATTTGTTTATATTACACTTTGATTGTTTTGATGTGTATTTTATCGCTGTACTTAACCATTTGGCTTTTATGTATTTTTGTCTTTCATGATCCATTTTATAAAGATGTGTTGAAATAAACGTTTCCTAAAAAAGTATTAAAAACTCGTGTTTTGTCTGTGTTCGTTTCAAACTTCTAAACACCTTCACTATGGTTACCTGTGATGTCTGCTATCTCTTCATCCACTTTCAAAGCCATCAACGAAAAGTTAGATCGTGTTAGTTGTAACGCTTTGTATCAGCACTATCTCTTTTGGTAACCCTCTAAGTTGTCTCTTTTAAAAGTTAAAGAGATAAATCGCAAGTGCAAGATTTTGCAAGACAGCTAGTTACACCTCGGCTGACTCCTGCGTACGACGATGCCACTCAAACCTCCCTCGCCTATTTAATCGTGGATCTAAATCCCATTACTTGCGATTTTTTTGAGATTTCGTACCCATCTGTTTCACCACTGGTGCCAAGACGGAGGACCTGTCGTGCACACGTCCCCGTCTACTTAAAAAATTTATAAAAAGCTCAGACACTTTTGGGGTGTCTCACACATCATCAACATCACGTCCATTCAGTCTCATCATCCCATTAAATTGATAAAACTAAACGAAGTGTCTCGATGGAGTACCATAAAGTGGCTCGTCGCCTGATAATGTAATTTTCGGATGCCATAACAGTGTCCATTATGTTTTTTGAATTGTTTGACATTTTAGGTGGAGACATCAAGATGATCAAGGGTCCACTGATACCACCCATCACAAAGAAGTTGAATTTTTCGAAGTTGTTTTGTTACCCTGTAGAACTGAACCAAAATTTAAATTTGATTTTTGTGCACTTTGATGTACAACGTGGTGGGAAACACGTCCGCATCGTTACTGCAAGTCATTCCTTTCAAAGGGGATTCTGCGACGACCAGTGACGAGGAAGGTGGAAACATCTATCACGGTTACCGCGAATTTTAAATATATTCCATTATCCAAAGGGAAAGTCACAGTGAAACTCCATTTTCGAAAACGATTCTCTAACAACTTGTAAATTATCTATCATGGGTACCAAGGAGTCGCTCGACTGCGATGAAATGGTTTAGGAGATATGCTGAAATCGGTGTTTCGTTTGGTGGCCCCCGTTTTGAAACCGATGGTGACACGAGGATTGCAAGCCTTTAAAGATGCCGATTTGACGCATGGCTAAGAATTTCTCCAAAATGTCATCATCGACAAACGAAACCCTTAAAAAGCTTTCTTGAGAGCAAGCGAAAACGTCTTGCTTCAAACTAGAAAATACACTTTGGGTGGACCAGAAGCTCCTATAAATGCACTGGACGTTGCCTAATCTTGTATTTCCGCTGCACTGACACCATAGCAAGGACTAAGCAGAAAGAGCCGACGAAGGTACCCCTCCAGAGGATTTCACTTACACAGTGCTAGAAAGACAAACAAAAGAAGGACCGTCAGAGAATTAGACGTTTTTAACTATTAAACAGACAAATGATGCATCGAGAGTCTAGCGTCTGTTCCGAGTCGGAACTGGATGTATTTGCTATACCACCGACCAAAACGACTAAGGAAAAATCCCAATGGGTAGAATTTAATCCCATCTGCTCTTTAATGACCTCAGCACCCATCGAATTCGAAATCAAAGGACAGCCCAAAGGGCATCGATCTGAATAGCAGTTACTTGTACCTGAAAGTCAAAGTTATTTAAACGGACGACACTGTTCCGGGAGCCGATGCTAGAGTAACTCCCGTCAAACATATCATGCTTTCCTTGTTCAGCGAGGTGGATTTGTACTTGAATAACAAACTAGTCAGTAACAAGCATGTATACTTATCCTTACCGTGCGTACCTCGAAAAGTTCTTAAGGTACGGAAACTATGCCAAGAAGTGGCTGACGATCCTCACAATGTTGATTTTAACGACCGCCGAAAGAAAATCCTGCAAGGCAGTAGTTTGGAACAGATGGATCGCTTGCATTTGGACATGTGGTTGAAAGAAAAGTACATAGAACGGGATGAATATCTGCCTGAGACTGAATCTCAGCAGTACCTTTTCATTTGATGACCCATGCCAACGAGTACAAAAGCATCATCCAAGAACTCAGACTCTACGTGCGACTCTTGGAAGTGTTACCTAAAGTGGGAAACAACATCACTCACGCTTTGAGCAGAAAGATCAGCAAGTATCCCATACGACGCGTGAAAGTGAAAACCTTCACCATTGCCGCTGTACTCCGATCCAAGATCGAAGATCATCTGTTCCAAGGACAGTTACCCACACGTTTATTCGTTGGTATCGTTAGCAACGAATCCCTCAACGAATCCCTCAACGGAGCCGTCACTGCCAACCCTTTCGGGTTTAAGCACTTCAAAGTGTCCAAGATCGAAGTCAGCCGCGATGGCAAGACCTTGTGCATCAGACCCTTCGAATCTAAGCTTGCCGTGAGATCGTAGTTGTACGCAGCCACAGTATTTCGTACGACTGTTATGCATGAGGTTAAGCTTTGTGGCCTTTTGATTTCACTCCAGACCAAGCCAGCGACGAGGGACATTTCCACCCTATAAAATCTGCTCAACTGCATGTGGCACTTCAGTTTACAGAAGCTATAACCGAGACAGTGAACGTCATCTTGTTTGCCGAATTCGACAACACTTTTGACGTCAACAGTTTGAGAGACGTCAGTCTAGACTATTAAAAGCTATGGAAGACTCTTATCCCTTTTTGAAGGGTTGGGCCTCTTTTTTAAAACTAGAATGGAAGGATACCTTGGAAGTAGAACCACCTACCAAAAAAGACAAAGATAAAGAGGACATGATAATGTACATATGGCAGAACAAGAACAACATTTAGTCTCCTCTTTTGCCAAACACCTTGCGGAAACAATTACAGCGCTGACCAAGAAAGATTACTATGGAAGTCAAAACGATCATCCCAGTAAAATTCAACACAACAAATGTCTGATGATGAGCAAAGAAGAAAAATTGGACGAGTATCTGGATAACGTTTGGGGTCTCATCTCGGAAGAAGCAGTGTTGTGGTCAACGCTAGTCACACTCTAATCTATGTGGATTGTTCGGTATGCGATATACGTAGTTGGTGAGAGGGATATTTTCTTTCACGTCCGTGTTTGAGATATGGAAAGCGTAGCATTTGTCACTGGCGCAATTCAACATTGAATAACAAACATGGCGAGCAACAAAGAGAAAATGAAGAAGTTGCAAGAAGTAGTAGATGGTCTAGATATGGTGGATGAAACGCTAGTCAGGATGAAGAATCATTGTTATAGGCCCCATCAATTGAAGATGGAATTTAATAATTTAAGGAGAGGGAAGAACATATTAAGGGACTTATCAAAAAGGAAAAGGAGGAGAATGAGGACTATGACGAAATATATAAAATTAAAGCCTACATTGAAAATGTGATTAAAGATGACGAAAATTAGAGGAAGAAAAAAGAGGAGGATTATGATGAGAAGGAGAATGGAAAAAAGAAGAGGAAAAATATGTTGTACAAATTGAGAATCTGGTGGAGTAGAAGAAAGAATGACAACCACTAAACGAAATACGAAGGTCTTTTTCAGGTCCCCTCAACTCTTTCGAAAAAATGCATATTCTCTCTGCCTATTCTCATTTGTTTAGCCTGTTGTATAGTTGTTTTTTATTATATAGATTTATGTCGCTAAATCTATGTATGTCTACGTTCATGTCTCTAGCCATGTCTCTATGTCTATGTCTATCTCAATCGTGTTTCTCCCTAGAGTAACACGTATTCAGGTCAGCCCCTTGCAACACTGTTCCGCCAGAATGAGGTCAGCCCCTTGCAACATTGTTGCCATTGTTCCCCACTGTCCACTACCGTTACGTCACCCCTCGCCACTTCCCCTTACCCCTAGACAGATCAAATACATTATTGCTATACATTCCCTATGTTAAATTTCCCTTGCCGCTAGACAGACCCACCCTTGTTAAATCTCCTCTTTTCGACAGAGTGCCGGGACATTTTTCTGACATGGAAATCATATTGTTGCTAGGGTGCCCGCATTCATTACTCAAGTTCTCCACTCTAAGCACTGTAATTATATAATTTTAAAAAATCGCTATCTCCTAACAATTCTAGATATTTTTGGCAAGTGAATTCTACTCCTTATGACCTATAGAAGTGTAGTCTTAAACTCATCCCGCAGCTTTTGCATAAAATATCTTCACATTTCTGACTGAATAATCTACGAAATATATTTGCATCATTTACACTCTGAGCACGATAAATATTGTCAAATCAAAATGCAAGTAGAAGGCTATTAACAATTACGATCCCCAAATATGTAAATTGTAGCATTGTTTATGATACCCGGCATTTGGCATTGATAGAATTCTAAGCTAATATTTCAAAATCTTTTTAAATCTAATATTATGCCTACTAATTCTTAATATTTAATTATGTACGAATGCTTTCGGAGTTAACTTAGATGTACCAAGTATATTTTTACAAATGAACTCTTTTCAATATCATTGTGATCGTAGAAAGCCCCTAAACCTCAGCCCCATAGTTAGGGATGATATGAGTCAAACAGAAGAAGCAATCCGGTTATGGGTAATTTGACAAATTTTGAAAGATTTTGCTTCAATATATGTATAGCCATTGCAAGGACCGAGTTTTGTGGCACATAAGGTTTTCAAGGAGGTTTTTTAACGAAAATATATATTATAGATACTTATAATATTGTAATGCATTTGCGCCATTTGTAAATACCTTTCTCCTTTAAGGATTTATTAGGTTATCGTGATTACTTGTTTGGTTATGGGAAGTTGGTAATGGGGAAATAGTCCTCAGCCCGAATAATTATCCAATTACTTGTTTGGTTATGGGAAATTGGTAATGGGGAAATAGTCCTCAGCCCGAATAATTATCCAATTACTTGTTTGGTTATGGGAAGTTGGTAATGGGGAAATAGTCCACAGCCCGAATAATTATCCAAGTACTTGTTTGGTTATGGGAAGCTGGTAATGGGGAAACAGTCCTCAGCCCGAATAATTATCCAATTACTTGTTTGGTTATGGGAAATTGGTAATGGGGAAATAGTCCACAGCCCGAATAATTATCCAATTACTTGTTTGGTTATGGGAAGTTGGTAATGGGGAAATAGTCCTCAGCCCGAATAATTATCCAAGTACTTGTTTGGTTATGGGAAGTTGGTAATGGGGAAACAGTCCTCAGCCCGAATAATTATCCAATTACTTGTTTGGTTATGGGAAATTGGTAATGGGGAAATAGTCCTCAGCCCGAATAATTATCCAAGTACTTGTTTGGTTATGGGAAGTTGGTAATGGGGAAACAGTCCTCAGCCCGAATAATTATCCAATTACTTGTTTGGTTATGGGAAATTGGTAATGGGGAAATAGTCCTCAGCCCGAATAATTATCCAAGTACTTGTTTGGTTATGGGAAGTTGGTAATGGGGAAACAGTCCTCAGCCCGAATAATTATCCAATTGCTAGGGGCAAATGTCACAGAGTGCAGTGTTGATTAGATTTCGTGATGGCATGATTAATTTTGTTGTGAGTTTAGGCCACAGACGCGACGGTGTCCATGGGACCAAGTTGTCGCTATTAAATGTAATTGTGTGGATTCATTTTGTGTCTCCATGTAAAGTATTTGTGATAAGGACTGGTAAGTTGTACAATGGAAAAATTGAGACTGGAAACGCCTTTTATTGTTACTGTGATGGTAAATATAGTGTAGATTTAAAGGAGAAATGAGGCTAAAAGTCATTATTTGACTGACTCAAGGTAGCATAGGAAAAACAGTTCCTTGTATTTGGTATATTACTTTTCTTTATTTGCATGGTGTGAAATACTGGAGCTACGTTACGGAAATTAGGGGAAACCATGCAGCTGTGATGTTGGCGTGCAATTGTGAAGGTGTAAAATATGTAGTTGTTATATTTTGTTGTCATGCATTGATTAGAGAAAAATTATTTATGGTCTGGACGAGTTGGAATTTTCAGTAGACAACGACTGTTTTCGATACGTCCTTGGAAATCAGGACAAAACAAGTGACATCTAGCGCGATGCACGCCAGGGTTGGATTCACTTGGAGAAGCGACACCTTTGGCTTATTACAATATGATTCAATCTTTACCTCTGTATGGCCAAACTACCACTTTTCGTAACATGAAAAACAAGACAGATACCACTGCTAGTGATAAACCAATGATTTCCCCTTTGGGGGTTGATGTATATTTCAGAGATTTATTTGACTGGAAGACACATGCGATCAGACACCTCATCTGCCCCAAAACAATTCCCATCTTAAAACGTAAAAGATGGTGAACAGTATATTTCAGCTGAGGGTATTCAGACCTCCAAGCCAACACTACACTGATTTGTGTGTGTGTGTATATATATATATATATATATATATATATATATATATATATATATATATATATATATATATATCTATTTATATATATAACACCTTATAAATTTACACATTCATTCTAAAATGTCACTTTTCTAACATTCATCCTATTGTATGTGCATATTTGAGATGATACAATTGTTAATATCACATCTACCAAAACTCACCGTATTTTGTTATTTGAGATGATACAATTGTTAATATCACATCTACCAAAACTCACCCGTGTGTTGTTATTTTGAGATGATACAATTGTTAATATCACATCTACCAAAACTCACCGTGTTTTGTTATTTGAGATGATACAATTGTTAATATCACATCTACCAAAACTCACCCGTGTGTTGTTATTTGAGATGATACAATTGTTAATATCACATCTACCAAAACTCACCCATGTGTTGTTATTTGAGATGATACAATTGTTAATATCACATCTACCAAAACTCACCCGTGTGTTGTTATTTGTGATGATACAATTGTTAATATCACATCTACCAAAACTCACCCGTGTGTTGTTATTTGAGATGATACAATTGTTAATATCACATCTACCAAAACTCACCCGTGTGTTGTTATTTGAAATGATACAATTGTTAATATCACATCTACCAAAACTTTCCCATGTGTTGTTATTTGAGATGATACAATTGTTAATATAACATCTACCAAAACTCACCCGTGTGTTGTTATTTGAGATGATACAATTGTTAATATCACATCTACCAAAACTCACCCGTGTGTTGTTATTTGAGATGATACAATTGTTAATATCACATCTACCAAAACTCACCCATGTGTTGTTATTTGAGATGATACAATTGTTAATATCACATCTACCAAAACTCACCCGTGTGTTGTTATTTGAGATGATACAATTGTTAATATCACATCTACCAAAACTCACCCGTGTGTTGTTATTTGAGATGATACAATTGTTAATATCACATCTACCAAAACTCTCCCATGTGTTGTTATTTGAGATGATACAATTGTTAATATCACATCTACCAAAACTCACCCGTGTGTTGTTATTTGAGATGATATAATTGTTAATATCACATCTACCAAAATTCACCCATGTGTTGTTATTTGAGATGATACAATTGTTCATATCACATCTACCAAAACTCACCCATGTGTTGTTATTTGAGATGATACAATTGTTAATATCACATCTACCAAAACTCACCGGTGTGTTGTTATTTGAGATGATGCAATTGTTAATATCACATCTACCAAAACTCACCCATGTGTTGTTATTTGAGATGATACAATTGTTAATATCACATCTACCAAAACTCACCCATGTGTTGTTATTTGAGATGATACAATTGTTAATATCACATCTACCAAAACTCACCCATGTGTTGTTATTTGAGATGATACAATTGTTAATATCACATCTACCAAAACTCACCCGTGTGTTGTTATTTGAGATGATACAATTGTTAATATCACATCTACCAAAACTCACCCGTGTGTTGTTATTTGAGATGATACAATTGTTAATGTCACATCCACCAAAACTCACCCGTGTGTTGTTATTTGAGATGATACAATTGTTAATGTCACATCCACCAGAACTCACCCGTGTGTTGTTATTTGAGATGATACAATTGTTAATATCACATCTACCAAAACTCACCCGTGTGTTGTTATTTGAGATGATACAATTGTTCATATCACATCTACCAAAACTCACCCGTGTGTTGTTATTTGAGATGATACAATTGTTAATATCACATCTACCAAAACTCGCCCATGTGTTGTTATTTGAGATGATACAATTGTTAATATCACATCTACCAAAACTCACCCGTGTGTTGTTATTTGAGATGATACAATTGTTAATATCACATCTACCAAAACTCGCCCATGTGTTGTTATTTGAGATGATACAATTGTTAATATCACATCTACCAAAACTCACCCGTGTGTTGTTATTTGAGATGATACAATTGTTAATGTCACATCCACCAGAACTCACCCGTGTGTTGTTATTTGTGATGATACAATTGTTAATATCACATCTACCAAAACTCACCCGTGTGTTGTTATTTGAGATGATACAATTGTTCATATCACATCTACCAAAACTCACCCGTGTGTTGTTATTTGAGATGATACAATTGTTAATATCACATCTACCAAAACTCGCCCATGTGTTGTTATTTGAGATGATACAATTGTTAATATCACATCTACCAAAACTCACCCGTGTGTTGTTATTTGAGATGATACAATTGTTAATATCACATCTACCAAAACTCACCCATGTGTTGTTATTTGAGATGATACAATTGTTAATGTCACATCTACCAAAACTCACCCGTGTGTTGTTATTTGAGATGATACAATTGTTAATATCACATCTACCAAAACTCACCCGTGTGTTGTTATTTGAGATGATACAATTGTTAATATCACATCTACCAAAACTCACCCGTGTGTTGTTATTTGATATGATACAATTGTTAATATCACATCTACCAAAACTCACACGTGTGTTGTTATTTGAGATGATACAATTGTTAATATCACATCTACCAAAACTCACCCGTGTGTTGTTATTTGAGATGATACAATTGTTAATATCACATCTACCAAAACTCACCCGTGTGTTGTTATTTGAGATGATACAATTGTTAATATCACATCTACCAAAACTCACCCATGTGTTGTTATTTGAGATGATACATTTTTTAATATCACATCTACCAAAACTCACCCATGTGTTGTTATTTGAGATGATACAATTGTTAATATCACATCTACCAAAACTCACCCGTGTGTTGTTATTTGAGATGATACAATTGTTAATATCACATCTACCAAAACTCACCCATGTGTTGTTATTTGAGATGATACAATTGTTGATATCACATCTAACAAAACTCATCCCTGTTTTGTTATTTGAGATGATACAATTGTTAATATCACATCTACCAAAACTCACCCATGTGTTGTTATTTGAGATGATACAATTGTTAATATCACATCTACCAAAACTCACCCATGTGTTATTATTTGAGATGATACAATTGTTAATATCACATCTACCAAAACTCACCCGTGTGTTGTTATTTGAGATGATACAATTGTTAATATCACATCTACCAAAACTCACCCATGTGTTGTTATTTGAGATGATACAATTGTTAATATCACATCTACCAAAACTCACCCATGTGTTGTTATTTGAGATGATACAATTGTTAATATCACATCTACGAAAACTCACCCGTGTGTTGTTATTTGTGATGATACAATTGTTAATATCACATCTACCAAAACTCACCCGTGTGTTGTTATTTGAGATGATACAATTGTTAATATCACATCTACCAAAACTCACCCGTGTGTTGTTATTTGAGATGATACAATTGTTAATATCACATCTACCAAAACTCTCCCATGTGTTGTTATTTGAGATGATACAATTGTTAATATCACATCTACCAAAACTCACCCGTGTGTTGTTATTTGAGATGATACAATTGTTAATATCACATCTACCAAAACTCACCCATGTGTTGTTATTTGAGATGATACAATTGTTAATATCACATCTACCAAAACTCACCCATGTGTTGTTATTTGAGATGATACAATTGTTAATATCACATCTACCAAAACTCATCCGTGTGTTCTCTCTAATAAAGATCGTACAATTTGTAAATTCTTGTCTGAACAATTATCGTGACTGTCACCTATCAAAATGTTATTATTATTATTATTATTAGTAGTAGTAGTAGTAGTAGTAGTAGTATCGTTGTCATTTTTAGTATTAGTATCATCACCATCATCATTATTGTGATCATTATTATCATGATTATCCTCATCATCATTGTCATTATTTATTAGTATTATTATTATTATCATTTATTTATTTGTACTATTATTAATTATCATTCGTATTATTATTATTATTAGTAGTAGTAGTTGTAGTAGTAGTAGTGGTAGTATCATCGCCATCATCATTACTATGATTATTATTATTATTATTATTATTATTATTATTATTTGAACTATTATTAATTATTATTCGTATTATTATTATTATTATTATTTGTAATATTATTAATTATTAATCGTATTATTATTATTATTATTATTATTATTTGTACTATTATTAATTATTATTCATATTATTATTATTATTATTATTATTATTGTTATTATTATTATTTGTACTATTATTAATTATCATTCGTATTATTATTATCATTATTATTATTATTATTATTATTATTGGCAGTAGTAGCAGTAGCATATTTCATTTTATTATGGCAATTTTTGTCGATACTCGATCATTGCTCACTGGCCGAGACTTGAAATCTTCACAACTGAAATGACATTTATTTATCTATTGTTTGACAAAATGTCGGCACTGTTTGTAAGAGGTGGAGATGTAGAACGAATGGTTAAATAGGTATACAATGATCTGAATAATATTCTAAAAAATGTAACAATATTTGTCCAGTATACTGTTATATCAGACTTGTTTTTTAAAATAGAATTTGCCAAATCGTCACATACTACTGACAAATTAGTTGACTTTTCTTTTTACTAGTCATTATATAATTGCTTTATCAGCCATTTTAATGAGAAAAGAACTCTTAATAGAAGAAATGCTCTCCAGCCAGCTCCCGAAAAAATAAAACAAAACAACACCGAAACAAAAGAATTATACCATTTTGCCCTTTCTAATTTTCAGTAATAATGCTAAAATGCAAAGCCAGTATTTATTGTTATATATCGTACCCAATTTTTTAAATGCCTTTAAATCTTCATTTCACATTTATTTTTAACCGCCTATCAGAGTTGTACATCAGAATAATGTAGTGTTTTTGTTTTGTAGTTTTAGATAGGCGTTGATGATGCGTGACTAAAAAATGAATACCACCTAAAAAAAAAACAAAAAAACCCCAACAATACATCATGTAGCATGCTGCTGATCAAATAAGCGATCGACAGTTATACATGTCCTTCATTTTAAACGAAACCAGCTGTATTAATTGACTGCCGTATATTTCATTATACATGTCCTTCATTTTAAACGAAACCAGCTGTATTAATTGACTGCCGTATAATTTCAGTTCATACGTACCAAATGATATAAAACTCTAGTTTCCATTTAATTTGACAAAAGCCAGATACTTAATGTCATTTTTTTTATCTACTATTAGAAAGATTTTCTGTCTGATACTAGTCAAGTATGATTGATTTTACATGTTTACCTACCTGTTCTTTACCTACATGTTCTTTATCTACAGTGTATTCGTTATCTAACTTTTTTTGGCTACCTATTCTTTATCTGCATATTCTTTACTTATCTATTCTATATCTACCTATTCTTTACAACCCATTCTTTACCTACCTATTCCTAATTTACTGTAAAAATTTGCTGTAACTCAGTTGATACAACCACTAACTCGTAATACAATGGAGGTGGGTTCGATACCTGCATAGTCCAGCCCTAATTAACTGCCTCTGTGTGCCCCTGTGAAAGGTAATAAGACCGCGCTTCCTCGGCATGACGGTCATCAGTGCGTCAAAACTACCCCAAAACTAACAAGCAACCCCAAATCAACACATGTTCCCTAATTGCAAAGAGAAGAGTTGGCTGTTGAAAATGTCTTCAGCAATGGACATTATGTGACGAAAGAATATTAATATCGTTAATAATGTCAAGACATTTTTATGAATAGGTATAACTAGTATACATGTTTTAGGCACTTTACGGTAAAGTAACCAATGTCCTTTCCATTCATTGTTTGTTAAGCTGGATACAGAATTTGTACGAAATGGACCTACTTTGTCCTTGTGAAGTCCGAGTCTTCATCCCCGAAACTCACTGTTCTTGGGTTAACCAGAGGTCAGCAGGATATCGCTACAAATATCATTATAGAAAAATCTATTATGTCAACCTACCAAGGGGGTGCTCGGTGACTGTTAAATAAATCAGCGCCGATTTTGTGATATTTTTAAATGTATGGCAGCTGACACACATGACATATTTGTGTCAAAAACTGTTAAATGTATAGCTCCTTAATTCATACCCAAGTTAGTGTGACAATGTAACAAATACAATTTTATTTGTTAGCAAACTCTATAGCAATGGATATAAAATAACAAAAAATAAATGTTATCCCCGTTTGTTATATCAAAAGAATGCACATTGCCGTTTCTTTGAAATATCTGTGACAGTTCGATTTAGATATACCCATATCAGACGGGGCCACGAAGTTAAGCTTTTCATAAATGCTGGATAGATTCAATGTTCAATTTCGTACGTGTATGGCACAAAATATTCCAATATCGATCTGGGATTAAAATCGCTAACTTGCATTTTTAATATCATTAAAGACTCGTCTTAATATATTTGAGTGACCCTTAATAGGTTTCAGTCGTACAAACGAAATATGTTCAGAAACTGTTATTATTTTGTCACGTACAAGGATGTTACATTTTAATTACAGTTTTAGGCTTATGTTACATTTAAATTACACTGGAATTTTTCACCCACATTATGTTACGCAAGCACTCCAATTGTCCTACGATTTTCCCGTTCCTACCAATCCATGGATTTAATACAGTAACAACATATGTGATACAAAGACAGGGACGGCATCATAAAACCAACGAAACGTTTATGACAAGTTTGGAATCTCCTTAATAGGGTTTTCTACAGTATTGAGTCAATTTTAGACTGATCCCTATATATATATATATATATATATATATATATATATATATATATATATATATATATATATATATATATAAGAAAAATCGTATGAAGGTACATCTGGTACTAGTCATTTATATAAAGTGGCCTTTGCATAGAATAACTGCAAAGCAAGAGGTTTCTATAATTGATAACAAAAATACTTTAATTTAAAATTAGCCGCAAATGCAATCCCGATGGAACTTCAATGTGGATATAATAACATTTGGCAATTTATATAAAATCTCGAATGTATGGTCCTTACTTGAGCTTTAATAAAGAAACTAACTTTCAAGAAACGTCCTTGTAAATATTGATGCAGTAACTTAGCTTCAAAGTTTTGATGACGAAATCATTTATAAAAGTAACAAACACAAATCAATACAGCTAACTTCAAAAGTAGGTGCTTAATGTTAGAATTAATTTTCTAAGCGTATTTTGTTTTACCTTTCCCAATATTCTTTTCTTTGAAACATATGCCAACGAACACACACTCACAGTGTATATATATATATATAATATAGTATATAATTAAATAGCAAGGAAGTAAAAAAGGGGTACTTTTTTGACAAGTGAAATTATTTATGATACACGCATTAACTAATTCAGGGGAGAAAGATAGATATACAGTATATAGCGAGAATTAGGCAAACAAGCAAAGGAGAGAGAGAGAGCGAGATATTCAGGATGGAAAGATTTACATGCAGAGGATAGAAATACATATAGGCAGGGTCCCCGAGTGGCCGAGTGGTCTAAAGTGCTCACTGTTACGGATCGCTGCCATCTCACCTATGTCTGCGTGGGTTCGAGTCTCGGATTCGGCCAATGTGGATATGTGAGAAACCTTGCCAGTAGCTTATCGTGGGTCGGTGGTTCTTTCCGAGGGTTTCCCGAGTTCTTCCTCCACCATTTATACTTGCCGCCACATATAGCCTATCATGTTCTACAGAATTGCAATAAACCCTACAACAACAACAACAACAACACATATGCAATGAACAAAACGGACCGCTCCGGTGGCCTAGTGGTTAGAGCGTCCGTTTCGGATGCGGAAGGCTGCGAATTCGAACCACGGCCGAGTCATAACAAAGATTTACAAATATAACTGCCTCTCAAGGCGCTCAGATTAAGAGGTTAGTGTTAGGACTGTTTGGCCTGGAAGCAGGATAATGTGATTGGGTGGGACGTCATGCTATACAACAGTATAGACTGCAGACATCGTAGCGATATGTTTTTTAAAGCTACGTTAAAAATTCAAATCACACACAGACACACGCAAATAGAAAACGTCTCTCAGAATAAACTGGGTACTCCTTTGCATCAAAATACCATCAATTATTCGTCAAAACTATTGTGACTTAAGTAATTATTTGCACTAATTGATCTGGCTCATAGCATCAACGGCTTGCTGGAGTGTATTCAATAACCTTACTGACATTTTTATATTGTACGACCATGACATGTCTAAAGTGAAAGATATGTAATTTACCTTGGAGCACAGACAACGATATGACAATGTCAAGGTCGCCAACTTATACATATAGTAATACCAATTATACAAAATTTGGCATTATCTTGATTTGTTCAACAGCTTTACCACACAAAATAACGAGTCTTCCCTTAAAGAAACAGACACTGTATTCTCAAAAAACATATTATAAGCCATTTCCTCCCTGTCGAGAATGATTATATCATTTGAGGCAAAAGCTATAAACACAGCATTCCCTCAAAAACAAAATGTTTACCTTATCTAGTAATCTATACACCTTGTCATTGACACACGTGTGCAATGCAAATAACATTTATAAAAGACTCAGCTGTCACGTGTATATTTGTTCTTTTTAGATGGGATATTTATTCATTCAACACAAATATTTGCCACATTATACAGTGATGTTTTCAGGAGCACGGTCATATGACCATCTCACATTATTGAAATTACGTCCATTTGTAGTCTGGCCCTTCTCTGGGTATATATATATATATATATATATATATATATATATATATATATATATATATATATATATATATCTTCCTGGGATTGTAGACTGGTACTTCTCAGGCAGTATATACAAATCAGGCTTCCTTGGATTGTAGACTTGTAGACTGGTCCTTCTCAGGAAGTATATACCAATCAGGCTTCCAGTGTTGATAGACTGGTCCTTGTCAGAGAGTATATACTAATTAGGTTTCCTGGGGTTATAGAATGGTTCTTCTCAGACAGCATATACAAAGCATGGGGTATGTCGTACACTATATAATGCTATTATGAAAGTTGCATGACTAGCTTTGTATTCAGTATATGTTACAATACCTTGCATTTGAAGCACTCAGGCGTAAGTGGAGGATCTGGCGCATCATCACGAAAACTAAAATCATTATTTTCACCAGTAATGTCATGGTTACCGTTCTATATGGAGCAGAATCTTGAACATTATTAAGACCATAAGTTATAATTTATACGTGTTCCAGAACAAATGCCTGTGCAGAATTCTCAGCTTCGTTTGGCCCTACACATCTCAAACACCGAACTGTGGAGAAGGACTGAAACCAAACCCATCATACAAGACTCCAGATGCGCAGATGGAGGTAGATTGGTTACTTGCTCCGAATGTCACCCACATCCTTACACAAAGTCGCCCTCAGATGAAACCCCAGACGACGACTGAAAGAGAAGCAGACCGTAAGACATCATTGAGGAGGACAGTGGAGAAGGAGATGAAGGAACAAAAGTGGCCATGGGAGACCTGGAGAGATGTGTATCAGGCAGACCACGGTGGCGACTTCTGGTTGCGTTTTTATGAGCTACTCCTTGCGTAGAGGATTATGTAAGTAAGTAAGTAAATAAGTAAGTAAGTAAGCAAGTAAGTAATCAAGTAAGTAAATAAGTAAATAAGGGAGCAAATAAGTAAGTAAGTAAGTAAATAAGTAAATAAATAAGTAAGTAAGCAAGTAAGTAAGTAATTAAGTAAATAAGTAAGCAAATAAGTAAGTAAGTAAGGAAGGAAATAAGTAAGCAAGCAAGTAAGTAAGTAAGTAAGTAAATAAGTAAGCAAATAAGTAAATAAGTAAGTAAATAAGCAAGTAAATAAGTAAGTAAGCAAGTAAGTAAGTAAATAAGTAAATAAGTAAGCAAATAAGTAAGTAAGTAAGGAAGTAAATAAGTAAGCAAATAAGTAAGTAAGCAAATAAGTAAGCAAATAAGTAAGTAAATAAGTAAGTAAATAAATAAGTAAATAAGTAAGTAAGTAAGTAAGCAAAAAAGTAGGTAAGCAAGTAAGTAAGCAAGTAAGTAAGTAAATAAGTAAGCAAATAAGTAAGTAAGTAAGTAAGTAAGTAAATAAGTAAGCAAATAAGTAAGTAAGTAAGTAAATAAGTAAGCAAATAAGTAAGTAAGTAAGCAAGTAAGTAAGTAAACAAGTAAGTAAGTAAACAAGTAAGTAAGTAACTAAGTAAGTAAGTAAATAAGTAAGTAAGTAAGTAAGTAAATAAGTAAGCAAATAAGTAAGTAAGTAAGTAAGTAAATAAGTAAGTAAGTAAGTAAGCAAAAAAGTAGGTAAGCAAGTAAGTAAGCAAGTAAGCAAATAAGTAAGTAAGTAAGTAAGTAAGTAAATAAGTAAGCAAATAAGTAAGTAAGTAAGTAAGTAAGTAACTAAGTAAGTAAATAAGTAAGCAAATAAGTAAGTAAGTAAGTAAATAAGTAAGCAAATAAGTAAGTAAGTAACTAAGTAAGCAAATAAGTAAGTAAGTAACTAAGTAAGTAAATAAGTAAGCAAATGAGTAAGTAAGTAAGTAAATAAGTAAGCAAATAAGTAAGTAAGTAACTAAGTAAGTAAGTAAGCAAGTAAGTAAGTAAGTAAATAAGTAAGCAAATAAGTAAGTAAGTAACTAAGTAAGTAAATAAGTAAGCAAATAAGTAAGTAAGTAAGTAAGTAAGTAAGTAAATAAGTAAGCAAATAAGTAAATAAGTAAGTAAATAAGTAAGCAAATAAGTAAGTAAGTAAGTAAATAAGTAAGCAAATAAGTAAGTAAGTAAGCAAGTAAGTAAGTAAACAAGTAAGTAAGTAAACAAGTAAGTAAGTAAGTAAATAAGTAAGCAAATAAGTAAGTAAATAAATAAGTAAGTAAGTAACTAAGTAAGTTGGTAAGTAAATAAGTAAGTAAGTAAGTAAGTAAATAAGTAAGCAAATAAGTAAGTAAGTAAGTAAGTAAGTAAGTAAGTAAATAAGTAAGTAAGTAAGTAAGCAAAAAAGTAGGTAAGCAAGTAAGTAAGCAAGTAAGTAAGTAAGTAAATAAGTAAGCAAATAAGTAAGTAAGTAAGTAAATAAGTAAGCAAATAAGTAAGTAAATAAATAAGTAAGTAAGTAACTAAGTAAGTAAGTAAGTAAATAAGTAAGTAAGTAAGTAAGTAAATAAATAAATAAGTAAGTAAGTAACTAAGTAAACAAGTAAGTAACAATCCATGTACACAGGTACATGGATGACCAGTCCTTCAATGTGTATAAAACTCCCTTGCCAGTCCAACTACGTCGAACAATTTGTAGATTCTTTTTGTTTTCTCAGATACAAATGTTATTAAATTTTATTAAGCTGAGATCAGAAAGGTCAATTCTTGTTCCAACGACCGTGTTTAATTTAACCGTTTCTGGTTACTATTTTCATATCTAGCGTGTAGTTGCTTGGCAATTTCAACCCGAGTCTATTTGGTTTTATTAGCTGACAACAAATGTAGGACCCATTCAAATGGTTTTTCAGCATAGTAAAAATAGGTAAGTAACCACAATAGAAATATTTCCCTTTACCTATCAATCATCCTCATTAATCGGCTCCTTTATAGCAGCCACCACCCGCCCACCAAACGCAGACAACTGTTTGTCAGAACATGGGACATTTCCATGGATTAAGGACCAACTTTAATACGATATAACCATCTTAGGTTGTAGAGTATGACAACAAAAAACGTCCATAAACATTAATCAAGTTGGTTTGATATCAGTCATAGAATACCCTAAACCCAGTCAGGTTTTACTGTATGATCTGTGTTCCTTACCAGAATTGTTCTCATCCGCCACTTTTACAGCACTGTCAATCACCTATGTTACGCCATACGCATAATATATATATATACTAGGTGTCTGGCATGTTGTACCTCAGCTGCGGATAAATGTATAGAAAGTTATTTCGTTTATCGACCGCCAATAAATTTTCTTGTCAGGTTCAAATATTGAACACATTATAACAAAACATTCTGATCTTTTCAAATACTCTTCATATGCAACGCACTAGAATAAGCGCAACAAAAATTAGTAGTGAATAATAAAAACCGCGAATTTCGTTCTTTTTTAAGGCAATCAAAGGACACTTTAGGAGCATCGGTAAATAGCCAGCCCCTTCTCACGGTGAATACTCCAACACTTGTCAGAAACGCAGATCCATTCCTCACTAGTACTGGAACAAAACAATCACAAATTAATGTACTTGCCATTTTTAATGTTTCGTATTAGTTCTAGCTTATAATACTAGCTTATATCTATCAGTGTTATATATATATATATATATATATATATATATATATATATATATATATATATATATATATATATATATATATATATATATTATAATAATAATAATAATAATAATAATAAGCCCCTGCTATTATGCTGTGCATGTATGTTATGGTACTATCCAATCCGGATAGTGAAAACATATATCTTGAATACCAAAATTTGCAATTACTAAGCAAAAAGAGAATACAGTTAAAATGTTTAATAAATAAAATACAAGAACATGATTTTAGATGTTATTATGTTGACTCAAATAAACTATAGTTCCAAATAGTTTGTAATATGTCCAAGATATTATTGCCAAGGACTTGATAGAGTCTGTCATTTATTGCCTAGGGCTTGATAGAGTCTGGCATCTATTGCCTAGGGCTTGATAGAGTCCGGCATGTTGATGTCTGATGTGATTTGGATTTTTAACGTAGCTTTAACAATTTTTCAGTCATATCGCTACAATGTCTGCAGTGTGACAGTTTAAAGTGATGTTTAGCACTGGGGCATCATGCCGCTGACATGTAGCATGATGTCCCACCCAATCACATTATACTGACACCAGACCTACCAGTCCTAACACTAACATCTTAATGTTAAGCGCCCAGCGAGGCAGCTGTTAGTACCATTTTTGTAAGTCTTTGGTATGAATTGGCCAGGTTCGAACCCACGACCTCCCGCATCCGCGGCGGACGCTCTAACCACTAGGCCACCGGAGCGGTCCGGCATGTTGATAGCACATGTAAATAATTATTCCGTGAGGGCAAAGTTTCTGTTTTCCTTATCATCTCGATGTAGAATTTCATCTGCAAAATATATGCAGAACTATCAATTATATAATTCTATACATCAAATTCAAACAATAAATGCATATCAGATATTAAAAAAGCATGCTACAATTGTTTAACAAACCATATGTGTAAATTAATAGCGCGGGCGTAAACGTTTGATAAGAAACGAACGCGTATTTGAACTTTCTTTACATCCATAGTTTTAAAATTAAATATAGAATAAAATATGCTTAGAGCCATATTGTATTTATCTTTGCTAAAAATGTTGAATTTCACCATTTTTAGAATCTGATTAAAGTTTTGCAGAATAAAATATGTAAATTCAACGTAAATCAGAATCTTAACGCGTCGTAATGAGTTAAAAAGCAATTGTAAGTTGACCACAATCAAATAGTTCAGGTGATACTTTCTTATGTATGACAGCTTTGAATCTGCGGAAACAATCCAATGACATAATACCGTTGGTCTTCCCTAAACTCAGTTCACATGTACTCAGCGAAATGAACGTAATATAAACATTAACGACCTGCCAGAACAAGAGCTACACGGAATGAACTCCTTTAAGCCACGTTGTATGAATAGAGTCTTATTGTATGGCTAGACGTGTGTTGTGTGCTTAGAGCCATAATGTATGGTTAGACGTATGTTGTATGCTTAGGGCCATATTGTTTGGCTAGACGTATTTTGTATGTTTAGAGCCATATTGTATGGCTAGACGTATTTTGTCTGCTTAGAGCCATATTGTATGGCAAGACGTATGTTGTATGCTTAAAGCCATATTGTATGGCAAGACTTATGTTGTATGCTTAGAGCCATATTGTATGGCTAGACGTATTTTGTATGCTTAGAACCATATTGTATGGCTAGACGTATGTTGTATGCAGATAGCCTTATTGTATGGCTAGACGTATGTTGTATGCTTAGAACCATATTGTATGGCTAGACGTATGTTGTATGCTTAGAGCCATATTGTATGGCTAGACGTATGTTGTATGCATAAAGCCATATTGTATTCATATACGTATGGTATATACTTAGAGCCATATTGTATGGCTAGACGTATGCTATATGCTTAGAGCGATATTGTATTCATAGACGTATGGTTTATACTTAGAGCCATATTGTATTGCAAGACGTATGTTATATGCTTAGAGCGATATTGTATTCATAGACGTATGCTGTATGCATACATCCATATTGTTTGGCTAGACGTATGTTGTATGCATAAAGCCATATTGTATTCATAAAAGTTTGTTATATGCTTAGAGCCACATTGTATTACTAGACGTATGTTGTATGCTTAGAACCATATTGTATGGCTAGACGTATGTAACATGCATAGAGACATATTGTATGGCTAGACGTATGTTGAATGCATAGAGCCATATTGTATTCATATACGTATGCTGTATGCATAGAGCCATATTGTGTTCATATACGTATGTTGTATGCTTAGAACCATATTGTATTTATAGAAGTATGTTGTCTGCATGTATCTATCTTTTATGCATAAACGTATATTTACAGCCTCGCAAGGGATGTAAATTTATGTATTACGAGACGCTATCGAGATGTACCTTGTATTTATATATTTAAGGCCATGGAAAAAATAACCTATGAAATATTATTTAAAATGTCAGTTACGCGTGACAGATCGACACGTTACAAGGTGTAGACAATCTGTATGCGTGTAACCTCAATTACTTCTCATATCGTCAATTTACAATGCGTAATCGTGTAATGTCAATTAAGTGCGTCATATCGTCAAGTTACACAATGCAAGTGTGTAACGATAGTCATCGAATACACTAATTTAATATAAAGCACCAGGTTTCACGAGACTGATTAGAAGAATTTGTGTCTTGAATCTTGTGTGAAATGAAATCTTACAATCGTTTTCTACGAAAGAATTCCAATATTTTGCGAGTTAACATCAATTAACTCACTTCCGGCTTTGATTGGAGATAATGACTCGTGTAAGAGTATTCAGATCATGTACACCAATCTCAAATTGTTTTTAAGCTGCACTGTACGACAGGCACACTGTACGAAATGCGCACTGTACGACAGGCGACCGACTTTCTCTTTATATAACTGTCATATGTCAACTTGTTTCCAATACAACCATCTTAATTGCATGCCGTCGTCAGAAAAAAAACTCGGCTAGGGCACAATAACATAGCTTTCTTTGCAATGGTCAGGTCGTTTTGCCCTAGTTAGACTAATTTAACGCAATGACAAGTAGTATGTAAAAACATGATAATGGTACCAATACTTAACACGAATAATGTATATAATGATCTGATACCAATACATAACACGAATAATGTATATAATGCTCTTATCTGCTCTGGACCATTTTGTGTTTATTATTTATAAAACGAATGATTTTGGGAGTACTTGGGGTATTTGCTTAATTAAATAAGCGATTGGTTTACTAAACAAGCGTCTTTCTGCTGCATAAGTACATATATTTAAAATTACATCTGCTAATTAGGGCAAACAGCTTGAATCAGTGAACAGCTTCTTTACATAATCATTAAAATAATTACATTCTGCTCATTCCGGTACTACTAGGAGTACACACACACACACACACACACACAATACATACATACATACATTCATCCACTCAGTCTTAAGAAATGTGAAACATATATAATACAACTAATGATTTTTATTTATTCGTCCAACGCCCACATACTCATGGGATTCTAATCTAGCTGTTGCATGATTTTTCTTGCCTCACATTCGCATGAGTTGTCAATAAGCTCTTCCGAGCCACTGATCGACAGCTTGGTGCCATGTTCGGCAACACACGACCCAACCGCTGGTGCACAAAATTAATCCTATCTCAAATGACGAAACACTATTATACACGAAACTATAACCATAATTCCTTATATTACAAAATTATGGACGGGCCTTTTCACGAAAATAATCAACACAAACGCATAGTCTCGCGGAGGCTGTACATATTACGTTGTTCCTAGAAATTGGCTAGTAACCCGGATGCAGAAATATCATCCCAACTTCCCTAAAAACAAAACTAATAATCACTAAAACCAAGCAAAGCTAGTATCGGAGTTGCAAACAAAAATGGAAAATTAACTAAAACACCGTATTCACTCGGCAAAATATCTGAGTATAACTGACGTGAAAATATCTCAGAAATCATAACAGTTCCATTGTTTCCAATTTGCTGGTAAAATTTTTTATATGATTGGGCGAACGTAACGTAGTCAATGGTAACTGATTTAATCAGGTATTTTGTTTGGGTTAAACTATTTAAATTCAGGTTTCTTATGTGACAGGATGGAATAACTGGTTTTAGTATACGGCAGGATGGAATAGATTGGTACTAGTATGCGACGGGATGGAATAACTGGTATTAGTATGGGACGGGATGGAATAAATGGTATTAGTATGGGACGGGAAGGAATATAGTGGTATTAGTATGGGATGGGATGGAATAAGTGGTATTAGTATGGGACGGAATGGAATGATTGGTATTAGTATGGGACGGGATGGAATAAATGGCATTAGTATGGGACGAGATGGAATAATTTGTATTAGTATGGGACGGGATGGAATAACTGGTATTAGTATGTGACGGGATGGAATAATTGGTACTAGTATGGGACGAGATGGACTAACTGGTATTAGTATGGGACGGGATGGAATAATTGGTATTAGTATGTGACGAGCTGAAATAACTAGTATTAGTATGGGACGGGATGGAATAATTGGTATTAGTATGGGACGGGGTGGAATAACTGGTATTAGTATGCGACAGGATGAAATAACTAGTAGTAATAAGTGACATGATGGAATTACGTGTCTCTTGTTATTTATCATAGATATTGATTATATAACGAAATACAGAGGAGAAATCACTGATATGATGGAAAAATATTCAGTTATGTTCTATATTGGAGTCTGTAATGCACTAGCAAGAAATGATTAAAGTTGTAAACAGTTTAAAAACCATGTGTTTAATGATTTTCAAATGGAAGACATTTTAAGTTTCAATTCCATGATGAGCCCAGATAGACTGGGTATCCCTTGTCATCATAAATCAAGGGTTATATAGACATTTGGGGCCCCGAGTGGCCAAGTGGTCTCAAGCGCACGCCGTTACGGTTCACTGCCATCTAACCACTGTCTGCGTGAGTTCGTTTCTCGGGCTCGGCCAGTGTAGGCACGTGCAAAAGCTTGCGAGTCGGTTCTCGTGGGTCGGGTGGTTCTTTCCGGGGTTTCCATGGTTCTTCCTCCACCAGTTATGCTGGCAGCTATGTATAGCATATCTTGTGCTGAAAAATGGCATTTAACCCTACTACAACAACAACGACCAGTACACATGACCACGGATTAACTAGAGGTAGAAGTTCTAGAATATATTCATCCTTAACTGACACTTTGAACACACACACACACACACACACACACACACACATATATATTGTATTCACTGTCTTTTTGATTACCACAAATCTCAGTTACTAATACATTTCTCTTTTACGTGCAAAGAAACTGGTGCCAGACGTTTTGCGTACGGGTTTGCTTGATCAAACAATCGTTTTCTCCGGCTTAAAAGATTTTAGATTTCATTATTCGTCCAAGGTGGATCATTATTGCTAATGGTAACATTGTTGCTAATGGTAACACTCTATCACTCTCCTATATATGCAACTGTTACATTCATCTTCAATAAATTAGTTGGCTTTGCAAAAGAAATCTGGTCATTCGTTTAGGGGAATCGCGCTGAGCTGAAATCGGTACTCATCACTGTATCAAAAAGACAATAATTAATTAAAAAATATATAAATATGAGTGTTGAGAATATTATATATATATATATATATATATATATATATATATATATATATATATATATATATATATATATATCGTGTGAGTGTGTTTTACATGTGTATCTCTCAGTCTTTTTCATGCCGAACGCTTTATGTGCTAAGAACAACACGCCAGGTAGAGGTAGTTAAAAATATTATATTTCATGAGAATTTATACAAGACAAAAATGGTAATGTATGGAATAGATAAATAAACTTAAATAATAGGAACGGTACGATTTTACTATATATATATATATATATATATATATATATATATATATATATATATATATATATATATATCGAAAGCTATTACTTTGTTCCCTATCATTCTCGTTCTACCTGTGTTTGCCCAATATAGAAAATGATTGTTACTAAAGAATACTCGGTAACTGTCCTTAGTGTAATATTTGTACGGTTAGACTGAAGCTGACACTAATGTTTTGTTCCATTTTGTTTTGCTCAGACAAATCCGCCCCACTATGTAAGAATGTGTCATCTCTGTAATCATAACCATATGTCAGCATTTCTAAATGACAGGACATTGTGCCCGAGTTATTTCACATTGCTACTATTAGGTCACCAATTAGGTGTTACGTATATGACTCTTATGTCACACACCCAGCTACAATTATATAACAATACTGAAATAATCAATTAGGATCAGCGGGATACGTTTAGCTACTTATATATGCCACTTTAGCTTAGCTTTGCAATGATAAATCATATCGTGTATGTGTCATTTTATTTTGTGTATGTGCCATTTTATTTTGTGTACGTGACTAGATTGTGCGTGTGTATCTGCTTGCCAAGGACGTCAAGTAGCCTTGACAACATCTAGGCAAAGACGACAAAGAAAACACTTTTCATAGTACAAGCGATAGATGTTGTAATTCGACTTTCCCCATAGATTTTAAATAAATAAATATGCGATGATTTGATATGTGTTTATGACAAAGTAAAAGGCTTGCTGTTTGTTCCTACACGCGTGTTACTGCATATTTATTCAGATTTTAGATCTACAATCAAGATAGATAGATAGATAGATAGAAGATAGATAGATATATAGATAGATAGATATATGAAAGGTACATGTTTCGTAGTTTCTAATAGGTATATATTACAAAAGCTCTTTTGAACTTGGCCATGCAATATTTATTGAAATAGTGATCGTCAAACTCGAATATAAGTATGTGTGTTTTTTATATATATACTATAATACCTTGCTTGGCAACCGCTCTGGCGGCGTAGCGTGGATAAAACTAGTGTTGCTAAATTTCGCAAAGGTGTAATGGCAAATGCAAATTAATTTTTCCAATTTCGATGATATTCGTAACAACATTTATTTCGTTTTTCTTTCGAAATCACTGTGCGCAGCAAAGACCCAAATCTGTAGATGTTAAATACTTTGAAAATATGTAAAAGATTAAAGAATGATATATCGATTAATTGGCACCAGAGTATTTGTTGTGCAGTCCATTTGCTTCAGTACAACTATCAATAAAGATCGCTGCATATACACATAGGCCTCAATAATATCTAATGAATATTAAATACAGACCATTAAGGTATTAATATTTCTCAATTCATTTTAACACAGCTGCATATTAAGTAGAAATCTAAGAGGAAAATGTTATACTCTAAATACCCACACGAGTCTGTGTATTTGAAGTTTCTGCTCACATCCGAATCGTTTCATCGATGTAAATTATCACGATCAGCCCGCATGTTTTAAGGCTTGGGGCCGAAAAGAGAACAGGCAATGCTTCTAAATCAGGTTACAACAGTCAACTGTAATTTGATATGCCTCTCCTAATGCGGTCATTTCACAGAAGTCGTTTTCTAGTGGTCAGTTGGCCAGGTATGTATATTCAACCTAATGACGACAGGGGCCAAAGCGGTATAAATGATAGGGCACGTTATTTTTGCACCTTCTCCGTAACTGCACCAACATCGAATACAACAACTATATTTGCATCTTCCGAAATCTTATTTATTACCTTGACGGAGCGGGGAAGCAAACAGTTTTATCCTGATTCGTTCAAAGATTTTTAAAAATACGACATAGTATTTATAATGAAAAGGATTGCAATAATTGGAGCTGGCTGCAGTGGACTAGCGGCAATTAAATGCTGTTTAGATGAGGGGTTGGAACCAGTGTGCTTCGAAAGAGAAGATGATATTGGTGGTCTGTGGAACTATTCTGAGATACAAAAAGTCGGCAAAGGAGGTGTATACAAGACATGCATCATCAATACAAGCAAAGAAATGATGTCGTTTAGCGATTTTCCACCACCACAAGAGTTTCCTATGTTTATGCCACACAGATTTGTTCTGAAATATTTTCGAATGTACGCTGATAGTTTTGGACTTTTAAAGTATATCAGCTTTAAAACGTCAGTAGAGAACATCACTCCAGCATCCGACTACGACTCGAGCGGCAAGTGGCGAGTGACGTTCAAATCTGAGAATGGGGAGAGACAAACCGGATTGTTTGATGGGGTACTTGTATGCGCAGGCCATCATACGTATCCCCATCAACCGAAGTTTGAGGGACTTGAAACTTTTACTGGAAAGTATCTGCATTCTCATAGCTACAAAGAAAACTTGGAATTCACAGGAAAGAGAGTATTGGTAGTTGGTAAGTAGCTCGTCACGTCCCTGTGTTACACAATACTTTGTATGCATGAACTTTACTCATTACAGTTATTTTTCAGAATCATCGAGCTGTTCATCAATTAGGTATGTCCATTTCTTAAAACAAAAACCATAATTTTGTCTAGTATACACTAAAATCACGGCGTGTAGGCCCTATACTAATAGCACGGTGTGTTTACTAAAAGCACGGTGTTTAGGCAGTGTGCTAAAAGCACGGCGTGTAACTAAAATCACGGTGTATAGGACCTATATTAAACGCACGGTGTCTAATTAAAAGCACGGCGTGTAGGCCCTATACTAATAGCACGGTGTGTTTACTAAAAGCACAGTGTGTAGGCCCTATGCTAAAAGCACGGCGTGTAATTAAAAGCACGGTGTGTAGGCCCTATCCTAAAAGCACGGCGTGTACGCCCCATACTAAAAGCACGGTGTGTATACTAAAAGCACGGCGTTTAGGCCTTATGCTAAAGGCACTGTGTGTAGGACCTACTCTAAAAGCACTATGTGTATACAATCATTTTCCGATTCTCACGGGACAATAAACAATAAGGAAAGTTAAAGTATTGGAACTTTTTAAAATGGAAAATAAAATCGCTTCATTTCGAAATGGCTTCATTATCTATAAAAGTTTCCAGATACAAGCGGGCTCCCCCCCACCCCGAATTTTAGTCATCATTTGTATATTTTGGACATTTTGGCTAAAAGATTAACAGCGTTACTTCTAACACAAACAAAATTCAGATATTGTACAGTGCAATCAATTTATGCAACTGATGCCTTTGCAAGATGGTAATATCAATATATTAATATTCAGTTCATTATGAACTGCTTATGTGTAATAGTTTCGTAGGTATTTACGAAAATCAGTACCTATTTTTTTCTAAGATATATTTAAAATATCCTAACAATGTATGCATATAAAATTACCATCGGTGAACGTCATGTAAAAAATAATTTTGTTTCGAAAGCAACAAATTATGGAAATGTTTATGGCGATTTTTGAGTGGAGACGCTAATAACTATTAAATTCATTCTTTGCAAGTCATTTAAAATTGGTACTTAAGATCATTACGATTCATTGCACAAGGGAGGTAACTGCATTCTTATAAATACTTTTTTTAGTGCTTTTACGTACTACCTGTAATTTTAGCTTGCAGACTAAGATATTTTCCCAACGTTTTCAAGCAATGTACATCGAGGATATTATTGCTTATTAGCATATAGATCCATACGATATAAATAATGAATAGTAAATTAAAATGTAATTGAGCAAGATATGTAAATACTTCGCAGACACATATTATTTTTCCCCCTGATCCATGCTTTATTTGTGATTAATTCCCATACAATTCAGGGTATACATAGACTGAATAGAATGTGCTGTTGATTTGGATTTTATCAATTCTCTATAAATAGACATAGCACAATAAAATACTAGTAAACTAGTTTATCTTTGCACGGAGACCAAGATGTCGGAACCAAAGCGGCTGGGGCCGCAACCGCTGTTCTAATATTTTCGCCGATATTAAACACTCTATGAAACTAGATGCATGTACTCTTCTTGCATTCAGATATAACGAAAGGCCTTTAGTCTGCCATTCTAAATACAAAAAGGTACATAATATGTTTTACAAAGCATTTTTTTAATTCTGGAAGAAACCTACCAAACACTAAGACGAGAGTCATTCTCAGACAGTCACCATCTCAGTGATCTTTTGTCTTAGATGCGGAAGGAAACATTACACGCCTTATACATCCTTCTTGTCAGGTTACTATAATCATCTTTTAAGACTATTATGTCAAACCGTCAGGGGATTGGTCATAAGGACACAGTTTATATCCGTCATGAGATTGGTCATAAGGGTACAGATCATATCCGTCATGGGATTGGTCATAAGGGTACATTTCATATCCGTCATGAGATCGGTCATAAGGGTGCAATTCATATCCGTCATGAGATTGGTCATAAGGGTACAGATCATATCCGTCATGAGTTCGGTCATAAGGATGCAATTCATATCCGTCATGAGATTGGGCATAAGGGTACAGTTCATATCCGTCATGAGATTGGTCATAAGGATACAGTTCGTATGGGTTGAAATGAATGCTAAGTGTCCTTAGCTTAAAAGCATTTGCATATTTATTGATAAATATGTTTAATATTTTTCTCAAGAGATTTGTTTTAGAAATTTGTATCTGAATATTAAATTAACAAATGAAACAATATTGTTAATTTCATCATTACATGCATTTATACTGTTATTATGAATATCACATGGGAACAATGTAATGGGGAACAATATAAAATTTGAAAGCAGCATGAGTGATACAAACATATATACGACACCCGTCACTATGGATTCCTATTTGCTATCATCATTGTCAATGAATCTACATTTCTATTCATTATAATACTCTTTGTCACATAAAAACAGAGACAAAGGAAAGAAGTGCGACTTTTGTATAGAGGTATTGATTTATGGCTTTGCATAAAATAGAGGGTTAGCAAATGCTCCACATTTGCCAATTTATTGTCACCTCTTTTCTGCTTAAAGCACATCCTATGACATGTTTTAATTAAATTGTTCATGAAACGATGTATGTATAGTGTTAAGAACATATTCATGACATGCTATTGTTACGAGACTGTTTGTCTCATAAACTCTTAGTCAAGCTGTTTCCATGACCCGAGAGAGAGAGAGAGAGAGAGAGAGAGAGAGAGAGAGAGAGAGAGAGAGAAAGGAAGAAGAAATTCAAATTCTCTTGAACGAGGTGTCACTTTGACAACAAATATATGGCTACATCTGGGGAATTTGGCGAGCGGAGGTATGGGATGCTGTAAAGACTGAAGTCTCTTTGAGTTTCTGTCGAGTAAACTGGCGTGCCCGTGGACTGACGCTTTTTATATCAGTTTCTTAGGACAAAGCCAAATATGGATATACGTCAGGTTCTTGTGGTTCGTCAGAATCTCAAAGTGAGGCTTCATAGTTTCTTACAGAATATCGTCTGGGTCTATGTACGTCATTAGGTAGACATTTACCCTTCTAGAAAGAAATGTTTGAAATTCGTCTAGTTCATCTATCTACGCAACTCACCGAGTGTATTTTTTTTTGTTGGTAAATTATCATACAAGGGTAATGTATGTACAAGAGAGTTTTGCCGTTTCGCTCATAAGGGAGGAAGCTTTATTAAATAATATACAATTGTAATACCAAAATAAATGGATTTAATCTCAATTTTATTTTAATAGAAAATTACTTTCAATATAATTTAATCAAAAATTACTTTTAATACAATTTAGAGAAAATTTCAATCTTATTATTTATATAAAAAAATTCTGTCCTTATAATTTGAAAGAAATGTGTATGCATAATTGTAGCTACAAATCTAAAAAAAGGCACATAGGCTTTAGCAAAAAGTAACTAGAAGACACCCTACCCCCCAAAAAAGAAGCAAAAAACCAGATATTTACTTTTTTGCCCAGATATTTATTTATTAAGTACTTGAATAAAAAGTTACTTATGCTGAAATTAACCTCTCACAAACAATTTTTGTGTCAAAGTTAAAGCATTTTCATAATATTTTGATGCATATTATTGTTTGAAATCAATGTTTTAAAGTTCGGAAAATATATATTAGTGTAACCACTCCAATTGCTTTTTGTTAGAAGTTTCCAATAATTTCTACTGTTTGTTTTGAGCGAAGATAATTCATCAACATTAAATTAAATACCATTTGCCACTGGCGACATCTGATGTGAAAATATCTCAGTTTTGTATAAACTGTACTTGATACGTGTGTGTGTCATGCCAGAAAATAAAAAGGAGCCGTATATAATTACCTGACTGGACATTGTCCACTACAAACTGAGTGCCTGCACAATTTAGTGGAGTTGATGATCAAGCTGGTGAATTACCAGTCTCGGGAATGCTACATTTTAGAACACCACTGTAATAAAGACGCCATTTTAAGCCTCAGTAAAACGAGGGTGGTAGGGGTGAACTTAGGTTAATTCATATTTTCGCCTTTATCAATTTCTGTGACAGTACATTTGCAAAGTAATACCATTTAACACCGCACAGAGTACAGATTAATCTGAAAGCTATAAGCATCAACACACGAGCAAATGTCACATTACAATGTCAGAAAGAAAACAATATATAACAATAAAAAACTATATATAATTATACAAAAATGCTGTGGACGCATTCGTGCAGAATAAGTCATTGTACTGGACACTGGACAGATAGGAATATATCCGGCGTACAATGACAAAATAAAAATAAACGCAAAAACTTAACTGTATGTAGCTCATTACCGTCCGTGCATTTCCCTGTACTTTATACGTTTGGTGATCATTTTATATATCGAGATCTATACTAATATTATACCTGTTTTCAAAGGTCTTTAAAAGTTCGTTGTACTAAAATAAAATGTAGCACGCTATAATTTAGACACGTCGTCTATCACTCTCCCTCGCTCTCACCTTTCGTTTTCTCATAAAAATACGCAGTCCATACAGGTATTGTGTAGAATTTTGCATAGGAGTCCATGGCAACTTATTTGCACTCAAAGGCGATATAAATTATTTGTTTTGGAATTATTATTATTATTATTATTATTATTATTATTATTATTATTTTGTAGGAATAGGCAATTCTGCTGTAGACATAGCGGTAGACCTCAGTCACGTTACTGCGCAGACATATATCTCGACCCGTAGAGGAGCATGGATCATAAGTCGCATGGGATTCTGGGGACTTCCCGCGGATGCAATTGCGAATTGTCGCTTCTTGTTCCAATTACCAATATCCGCACTTCAATGGTGTGTTGAAAAGATGGCAAACTTCCGGTTTGACCACGAGGCTTATGGTCTGCAACCGATGCACAGGTATACAGTCAGAAATCTTATTATGCAAGTTATCAAAATAAACAACAACAATAATAACAAAAACAAACAAACAAATCCGATTGCATTTGCTTATAAATTATATTGTTGAAGTTATCATAGGTCCAGAAATATCTGATTTCACGAGTCCGCGTTGCTGTTTTGTTTATAATGCAATGCTGAGACTTCTCGGTCCTCGAAATCAGTTCAATTTGTATGATCTTGCATTTCATACACACGCCACATTGTTATACATATAGGGGCTATATAACAAGTGAGACCATTTTATAATAAGGCCACAAGATAGTAAAATTTCTTTACACTTAGACGAACTGGATTGCACGGCAAATGCTAATATTTTTCTCACTAAGGTCCAGTATTGCACCTTATTATAGATTTGATGTACAGTCCAATTAGCTTCACATCGTCGTGCAAGTCAATATTTAGCGATAGTGACGGAAGATAAAAATAAAATACTGACAGCTGCTTTATGTGGTAAACACGTGCCTGTGAAGGATGATATACTTCTGGCTAAAGCTAAATATAACTTTTGACAGAAAAGTCGAACGCTTGCCACGTCATAACTCAGATAGCAAGCAGAGGCCGACAACGACTGTAATCTTTTTTTATTATTTGTTCATTTTTTTCCTCCATTAACTTTTCATTGTCATACTTGTTCAGTATTTTACGATATTGCACTCACGTGTACGTCATGTTGCACTTACGTGTGCCCAATAGTGTATTAGGAATTACTTTGTAAAGAGATCATGTATGATTACGTACTAGCCGCTTTACGTTTCGGTTGATCAAATTTGTTTCTGAATGAACTAGATCAGACGTTTCGTGGATTGTCACATACCAGCTGCTTTGCCACATTGTGCGTTAACTTTCTTGATACAATGTTTCGGATTTAGGCTAGCGATAGATGCCAGATTTCATAAAATGGCTGGGTCCCTAGAAACATGCAAGTGACAAGGCATGAACTGTCTTCTTTATCTATTAATAGGAATGGCAAAAAATATACTTACAGTTTTACATCCTGAATTTCCTCAAAATGAACTTTCTTAGTTCTACAAATCCGAATTACACGAGCCACGTCATGGGTTCTCAAGCTTGATTACACATTTCGAAATTGTACTGTAATTTCGACTATATTCTAAGTGCAATTACATCCTCCTTACTGCACTCAAAATGAGAGGGGGAAAACATTATATTCCATAGCGTTTTTTTGATAATTGCATTTGAAAGACTTCATATTTTACCACATTATAATTTCAAACATTCAATGCCAGAACAGAAAAACACTTTCAGATGTCAACACGCTGCTCCGTAGCTGCTGAAACCCGATGCACTTCATATGGAATCGGCACAGATAAATCCAGTCCATACAATTAAAAAAATCGTAGAATCGACATAAATACCAAAATCTATTAATTCTAGATCAAATGGAAAAGTTGTTGCGATGTGCATTCATCCACAATATGACTCAAAATTTGAATTTTTAGTAGACCAACAGGCAATTTTTTTTCGAAAGTTATGTCTAGCTCGCGACTAAGTTCAAATTTATCTCAGGTGGAGTGATGTGCGCAATAATAATGTTGTTGTTGTTGAGTAATGATGAATCTGCGCTTGTGTATTTTGTTTGGAATACATCATACATTCAATTACTTTGCTTCTTTTAGTGTATGTTTGTTTTTATAATTAAGCCTTAAGTAGAATAAGAAAATGAGCATACAACAAGAAGGTTACTGCATTTGTATTGGAAAATATGAACTCGTTTTGTCGGATGAATATACTGCACGTGCAGTATTTCCATCCGAAAAACTCGTTCACATTTTCCCACACAAATGCAGTAACCTATAAGTTCTGATACCAGTGTAATGCAGTAAATTAATAGGAAATAAAAGGAAAAATTAATACAGGCATCAATGAAAAAAACCGAAACAAATCTACTTTTAAACGTTACTACTAGTTTCAACTTTGTTTGGAACCATTTTTTAAGCACAAGTGAAAGGAGTAACGTCTGTCAGAATGAAAGAAATTATTCGTTATTCTTTCGAACTAAATAATGTCAACTGAAATAAAAACTATGTGATACAAATAATCTTAAATGGGTAATGATTTAATATTAAATTTATGAAACTTGTTGAATAATGTCCAGCTTTTGCGAGCCTTGGCGAGCAAAAGCCGGACATTATTAAACTCGTTTCATGAATTCTACATTAAATTATTACCTATATCAGATGCTGTATATACTACAAATGTTGTTTATTAGGTATTACAAAATATTGGACCATATGTCATCATGTGTTAATTTTTCATATTCAGTTAACGGCCTTTAAATATCATACAACTTGCAAATGATCTTATTATATAATTTAAAGAATCCAGCATTAACTGCTACTACTACTACTACTACTACTACTAATTATTATTATTATTATTATTATTATTTCGCCTGAACAAAATAAAATTTACTGCAAACAAGATATGCTTTTATTATCCAAATCAATATACATCTTATTCCTATCGCCTAACTCTGAAATACTCTCTTAGAGAATTTACGGAAGCCTATAATAATTCCACTATGAAATGCTAACTATAATTATTATTATTATTATTATTATTATTATTATTGCTTCCCCCTAACAAAGATAAATTACTGCAAAACAAATTTTGCTGGTATTATACAACCAAAGATAGATAGGAAAACGTGCAGTAAATACAGAACCTGAAAAGTTTCTAATTCAAGAAACAAGTTCCATTTGACAGAAGTAATTATGCTACCTGAAATTCATGGATTTAGGCTTTGATATCTCAGGTCCCTTCAAGCCCATCCCACAATAAACGACGAGCTGCCATACCGGATCATGACGGGAGCTGTGAAGATTCGGCCAGACATTCATCACATCATGAAGGATAAGGTGTACTTCACAGGTAAATGATATTTCCATCAAGTCATTAGGCAGTCATGAAGCATAAGGACTAAGTCACAGGTAATAATACATCCGTCATGTCAATTAGCAGTCATGAAGGATAAGGTCTACTTCACAGGCAATAATACATCCATCATGTCACTTAGCAGTCATGAAAGATAAGGTCCACTTCACAGGCAATAATACATCCATGATGTCAATTAGCAGTCATGAAGAATAAGGTCTACTTCACAGGTAATAATACATCCATGATGTCAATTAGCAGTCATAAAAGATAAGGTCTACTTCACAGGTAATAATGCATCCATCATGTCACTTAGCAGTCATGAAAGATAAGGTCTACTTCACAGGCAATAATACATCCATGATGTCAATTAGCAGAAATGAAGAATAAGGTCTACTTCACAGGTAATAATACATCCATGATGTCAATTAGCAGTCATAAAAGATAAGGTCTACTTCACAGGTAATAATACATCCATGATGTCAATTAGCAGTCATAAAAGATAAGGTCTACTTCACAGGTAATAATACATCCATGATGTCAATTAGCAGTCATAAAAGATAAGGTCTACTTCACAGGTAATAATACATCCATGATGTCAATTAGCAGTCATGAAGAATAAGGTCTACTTCATAGGTAATAAGACATCCATCATGTCAGTTAGCAGTCATGAAGGATAATGTCTACTTCACAGGTAATACTATTTTCAGCAAGTCAATCCACATTCATGAAGGATAAGGTCTACTTCACAGGAAATGATATTTCCAGCGTGTCACTTAGCAGTCATGAAAGATAAGGTTTCCTTCACAGATAATACTATTTCCAGCATGTCATTTAGCATCATTTTTGTTTCATTGCCCTTGACTTACCATACCGATTGTCTTCTGCTGCTCGAGGCAAAACAAAACCTTCCCGCAGCTGTGACAGTGCTCTTACACATATCAGTCAGAAACTACGTACAATAAACGAACTTCATTGTAAATCACTACCTGTTACAGAAACAATTTTTATGTGGTAACTGCTCATTTTGCTCCAATGCACACTGTAATATTGATATTTTAGTTCTTGTAGAATGCCACAGTCGAAACACAAACAGAGACTTAAGACTAAAATGGGTAGTCATTCACAACCCGACCTCCCTTCATCGTAGGCATGTGTGTACGAATGTAGGTAGATACTCTAACCCTTCTCCCCCAACCACTCAAATCAGGCTTGTTCTCCATCTCAAAACTTTGCTGCGTCCCAAAGTACAGTATGGCCAGGGCAAACATTGTGGATGTGACTTGATACTTCAGACGAGTTTGACCTTGGCCTTCTATGTTCATTAAAACTCGGTTTCAGTGTCCTTTCCGTTTCCCAAACATAGTCGTGACGCGACTTTCAGACTGTCCTACACGCTTACTAAGATATATAGGTTGTTACGAGTCTATGATCTTAAAATAATAACACAAAGAACGAGAGACAACAAGCTTTGTAAAATTTAACAAATAACTTATTTCCCTAGAATACAAAGTAAAAATAAAAAAAAAGAACTTACGGTGTTGCGAATTAAATCCAAAATAAATCCAAGAATTACAGACACTAGTCCTAGTAGTTTAAAGTCCTGAATAAAATTCATTAAAACTCCAGAATAAATCCAAAAACTGAAGGCGATGACGTGTCTGTTATAGCTTCTAGTGTGTTGATGTGTCAACAGTCGTTTGCTGAATCAAGCAATATAATTCCACGTTTGATTACACTATAAATTCCACTGTATGTCCCTGTCCAAGAATTTGATCAGAACACTTTTGTATTTCCGGAGAAATAATCACTTGAATTCAATAATTTGAAGAAATAAAATTCAGCCCACCTGGACACAACATATAATACAACTTAATAATTCTAGATCTTAAAACATGACTGAAAAATACTCCATTTACAAGATTATATAATTATCTGCTTGACCTCATGTCACAATTAGCATTTTCTAAAAAAAATACCTAATGGAAAATAACCTTCTAGAATGATCCTGATGTTTACAAAACATAAACTTGGATTATGTATAATTCACTCAGGAAATTCCAAAACCTAAACCTAAACAAGCATATTTATTTCTTCTATTTATAATAAAGCTAATTTGAAACCCATGCCTATTTACTTTTTCTATTTATAATAAAGCTAATTTGAAACCCATAAATATTTACTTCTTCTAGTTATAATAATTTGAAACCCATACATATTTAGAATAACTTAGCTATGTATTAGTTGTCTACAAGGAATACAATTTAAAAAAGTCAATTTGAGTAAAGCAGAGATGAACCCAATTCTGGACAAGGCCACGTTCAATATACAACGTTACATTACAATAGCATAAAATAAAATAAAATAAAATAAAATAAAATAAAATTAAATTAAATTAAAAAACTAAAGAAACTAACAAACAGTCAAAGTTAAATATACATAACAAGGTTCGCAAATATTTTTTATATCAGTCTTATCATTTGGGCGAATTAACATCTATCTTTGGGTCCTGTATGGTTTAAAACATATTAATTTTGTGTCGCTGAAAAACGTGCTTCGTGCATTCGGAAAACCTTTTCACATATGATAGCAGAATGCTACCTTTCAAGTATATTTCCCAGTTATTGGCCGGCTCTTCCTGGTGTTGTCATTTTGACCAGCGTTCAACTTTTGGACACCTTCTAATAGCCCACTCCGGATAAAAAGACGTCAGGGCAGTATTTACATAATCACATTCATGTTTTATATCGTAGGGTCTGACGTAGCGACTTTGGCTCAATGTCATAATGTTCTGATGACCCCAACTTTCTGATCTAATGAATGGTGCGAGTCTAAATCAACGTACTGTTCGGAATACTTAGGTTTACGACAAAGAGTAATTTCCAACGTAACGTCGATGTTTTTGACAGTGTGTGTGTGTTGACAAATGCCGATCAACCATTTTTCTCCTTCTCCCTATCTATCTATCTATATATATATATACCATTTATTAACAAATAGAGATAAACAGTTTTAGTAACATTAGTATTATGTATAATACACGCTTATTAGAAGAAAAGAAAATAAATTACACAAAAAAAAAAAATACAAAGATAAATGTAATCAACATATACACTAGCATAATCTTTATAGCTGTGAAAGTGGTTATCAGAACTCAATTTATTTAATAAAAATATAATACAAATATGGTGTGCATTACGGTTACTATCAAGTATTTTATAAACAATTAATCATGTTATATTGATAATTAATTACAAATTCAATTTCATTTTTAAAGAACTAGTAAACATATTTTTATGTTATTAGATTATACTTTTACCAATTAAGATTTTCTGCACAGTAAAATAATATGAAATATTCATATCTAATTGTAAACAGGGGACATAATTCAGAAAAAAATCTTAATTGGTAAAAGTATAATCTAATAACATAAAAATATGTTTACTAGTTCTTTAAAAATGAAATTGAATTTGTAATTAATTATCAATATAACATGATTAATTGTTTATAAAATACTTGATAGTAACCGTAATGCACACCATATTTGTATTATATTTTTATTAAATAAATTGAGTTCTGATAACCACTTTCACAGCTATAAAGATTATACTAGTGTATATGTTGATTACATTTATCTTTGTATTTTTTTTTTTTTTTGTGTAATTTATTTTCTTTTCTTCTAATAAGCGTGTATTATACATAATACTAATGTTACTAAAACTGTTTATCTCTATTTGTTAATAAATGGTATATATAGTTTTCAGTAGAGATATACGTATCTTTAAGATCCAGTTTTATATATATATTTATGTATTAAGATATCATTAATCTTTGCTGTATATGCACATCTCCATGTAAATTATTCGTTAAAGTATTAGATAATTACGTTAAAAATGTAAGCTATGACGTCATCTTGTTTATATCATTGTTTATTTCATTGATCACTTAGAAACAACATATTTAATGACGTAAGCAATGATATTGAATTCAGTTTGAATTCAGTCTGATGAAGCATTAAAGCGAAACCGGTCACACATTCTACGTGTTGGTGTTGTTTATTTTATAATTTATATATATATATATATATATATATATATATATATATATATATATATATATATTACTAATGTGATCTGTGAATTCATCTACATATTTCAACTTCTGATTATTGTGTGTATCAACCTCATATCTGTACCACCAACCAGGAGGATGGAGAGCAGTGTTGAGCATTGACAAGTCAATAAATTACACACTATAAGGGCATCTTGTGACCCCATATCAGCACAGTGAATCTGAAGGTAAAACCATACATCACACACAAAGTATGTGCACTTCAAGCACAGCTAACAGTCTTGTTACATTGTATCGTCTTAGTAATATCGGACGATGATTAGTAACTGACAAAGCCTTATCACCCGGTACTCTAGTAAATATGGCACTCACACCGTACGAAACTAAGATATACTAATATTCATTAATGTATTATTTATTATTTAATTCAGTCGTCTTCCAAGAACTTGGAGAACCCTGTTTGTTGTGTTTTTAGGTGCTATCCCATTGTTATTAAGTGACTTCCTATCTGCAATTGACATCTTTATATTTTTAATACCAATACAGTGTCTTATAACCACGAAAAGTTAGTGTATTGTAAACATAAAATATATTATCTAATTTTATATAGAGGAGAAATCTAAATGACTTTACAATAGGCTCATAAAACATAAACTTCTGTATTTACGAGGATTACTTTAGCAAGGTATTTCCGTTACAGACGGCACATTCCTGGACATAGACGCTATCATCTTTGCCACCGGTTTTGACTACAAACTGAGCTTTGTACCCGAGCGTGTGACCAGAGTGGAGAATAACCGCACAGAACTGTACAAGTACATGTTTCCCCCACATCTGAAGCATTCCACGTTTGCAGTTATCGGCCTTGTCCAAGCCATTGGGTCGGTCATGCCAATTTCAGAGATGCAATGCAGATGGTTCACGAAAGTCATCAAAGGTATGTTTGGTTTGGTACAACACTTCCGAATAAGAAAAGATGAAAAAAATCAACAGCATAACATAAAATAATCAGATTACTGCTGACGCTATTGAGTTCGAATATTCGCTTATTCCAGCCTTATTAGGTTGCTGGCAGAACATCAGATATATCGGTAATGACTGAATCGTATCAACGATGCCTACTATTCAAGCGATTGATGTCCAGGTTATTGGAGTTCTACCATATCTGAACATAATTTGGCCATAATGAGAAGTAGAGTACCAAACAATCTAATTAGAACAGAATTTCAGTTGTAAGTCTTAAAACCAGTCATTTCAGTGGTACATTAATGAAAACATCTTTAAAAGTTCAATCTACTTAGGTGAAAGAAGAGATAATAATTATGTACGATGCCAATGATGATAATGTGTCCAATAAGATATCACCAGAGAAAGATCTGACGAAACATCTCTTCTAAAGATTTCTCGAATATATTCAGGATGATTCATCTGCTTTCGTAATGAATTTTTCTATAACTTAACGGGTTTTTTTTCTCCTGAAGGGGAGTGCCATCTACCATCAGAAAAAATAATGATGGAAGACATCCAAGCCAAAAGAGAAGCCATGGATAAAATGTACGTCAAATCACAGAGGCATACCTTACAGGTACATTTACAAAGTGTTCCCACAAATTCTTAAGGAGGTATTTTCATGAAGATATGATTGGGCTTTAACGCAAAGTAACGTATCCTGAAAACAGTATATTAAATAAATGTGAACTGCAAAGTCTGGACAAATTGCAATGACCGTTTCTCACCTAAACTTCTTTCTGTCAATAAACATACTGAAAGAGATTCAATGACGCTTAGGTTAGAAACGTACCAATATTTATGACGCATATGTTCAAATGGCAAAGATTTTTGAATATTTTAAATCGTTCCATCTTTATAATTTGAGGACAAATGTATAAATAGAAGATAAAATGTATAAGAAAATGTTACTTTTTTCTTTCATTATATTCATATTCTGTGTGTATTTTTATATGATACAATCTGTATGATAAATATTCTTTTAATATGGAGGAAGAGCGAAAAGTGATATGCAACTTGCGAAACACAACAAATACAATATGTTCAATAACACTTCTCATGTTCTGGCAGTGTTTTTGGGTACATTACATGGACGAGTTAGCGGACCAGATCGGGGTGAAGCCAAATCTTTGGAAACTCTTCTTCGAAGACCCTGGATTAGCCATCAGATGCATATTTGGACCCTGTGTTCCAGCCCAGTACCGCCTCATGGGGCCAGGAAAATGGAATGGGGCTAGGGCCGCAATTAAAGGATCCGTACAACGGTGTCTTTTCCCAACAAGGACAAACATTTTACCAAAGAATGCAAGAGGAAAGGAAAACAATAGATCTTACACAATCAGCATCCCAGATCATCGTCTCACCTACTTTGTCATCTTATTCATCGTCATCCTTTTCTGCATATGCATTATGTAAGTTACATTTTAGACACCTTTATCATAAAATAGGTTTTCGTCTAATGGATGTATACGTTGACGTGTTTTCACGTTATAGTACTTATGTACCAAAACCTTAAAGATAAATCAGTTGTATGGGAAAGACCGAATGGACGAAAGTGCACATTATTAAGAATATACAGTTGTCATCAATAAGGTCGCCAACAGTTAGATAGGTCTCCCATTCTATTAAAATGCATTAACATGCAGCGAATGAGAACAGAAAAGGGAGGAAACTCTTATCGATTGTTGAAAAGCCTATCAGTATAAGGATAGGTCCCAAGAAAAGAGGTCATCGTTGTCGGTAATACCAAATGATTATATATACTTTTTAAAAATAGTCATTTTGTAAAAGATTTGTTAGTATCAGATCACGATATTTTAATTCAAATTCTCATGATCTAGTTGAATTTTGTATTTACATGATACGACGTTACAACTTAGACTGGTTCCAGTCGGGACGCTGTCGGCCTTTCTCGTCTCATTCTAGGACACGATTACACCTATATCCTATGTTATTATCACGCTATAGTACTTTCATTAACGTCATCATTGATGATGCGTAATCACTAATAGCACCATAGGTAACATTTTGACGCTGCAGATTGTGAATTATTTGTTTTGATAGTTTCATTCATAGATTAGAAGAATAACATTAAATTAAAAGTACTGGTACTTGATTAATAGTTGACAAATCGTTGAATGTTACTATATATGTCAATATATATATTTTTAACTACGAGGATCTATATTTTTAACTACGATGATCTATATCTTTAACTACGAGGATCTATATTTTTAACTACAAGGATCTAAAATTTAACTACAAGGATCTAAATTTTTAACTACGAGGATCTATATCTTTAACTACGAGGATCTATATTTTTAACAAAGAGGATCTATATCTTTCACTGCGAGGATCTATTCTTTTGAATATCAGGCATGTTATTACCCCGTCAGAGCTTTCTAATTTGTAAAGTATCTCTCCGATTACCGCCTATACTTTAACATAATCGACTGACATTGGAAAGATGTTACGAATTGGTATGTCTCCGATAAACTAGCGACAGACCACCGTTAACATTCCGACATAGTACAAACATACTTTTTTCTAAGCTAAATTCAGTCAAACATTCTAATCACATTCAGATACCTAGAGGTACCATTACCAAAGCCGCCATTACACACACCAATACCAGTATGTTTCCTTTTAACAGCTGATCAAAAGTTACCGCATTCATAGGTTCCATTTCTGGTTCAATCCAAATATTTTTTTGTGACATATTCCACGCTGACGTTGCATATGTACTTCTATCACACTAATATTACGATGAATTACCTCCACGTTAAAAATCAGTTCATGGCATGCATATTGCACAACTGAGGGTCCCGCTCGAACAAAACTTACGTCCGGGCTAGTTAAAATGGTACTAACTTTGAACAGTTTTGATCTGGTCTGTTTCATGCCGGAGGCTTTACATCGATCCAGTTGCTCTCACACTATACCACAAGTATAGTGGTATTTCTAATGGATATATTACATTTCCAGTAAAGTGAGTCCATACATGTACAGACCAACATTTCTTCTTACTCATTGCTCCATAAGTGTTTTCGTAATATCGGCTACGTAAGATCAAGGTCAGTGCTTTAACTTAGAACACGAAGAAAACACAAAGAGATTGATTCCTAATAAGAAATTTACTTACTAACACAATCTGAAAATGTGATTAAACTCAACTTTCAAGTCTATTTATTAATATTTGTCGCTGCTGATTGCTGATTGCATTGATTCATACCACTGATATCAGAACTTAAAATGATCAAGTGTTTATAAATGAGTTACAAAAGTAAGCCACACTAACGCAAATATCTAATGTTATAAATGAATTATGAAAGTATGCCTCACTAACGTAAACCTCTAATGTTATAACTGAGTCATAAACATACGCCTCACTAACGCAGATCTCTAGTGTTATAAATGAGTTATAAAAGTATGCCTCACCAACGCAAATCTCTAGTATTATAAATGAGCTATAAATGTGTGCCTCACTAACGCAAATCTCCAGTGTTAAAACAATTGAAATCACAACCATTACGGACACAAACTATTTGGCATGTTACCACGAAATCGAAAAGGTCACAACCGATATGCTTTAAGAGTGATATCCACATAACAAAGGCATGAATAATTGCCAGAACCATGCCGAAAAGAGTAATATCCACATAACAAAGGCATGAATAATTGCCAGAACCATGCCGAAAAGAGTGATATTCACATAACAAAGGCATGAATAATTGCCAGAACCATGCCGAAAAGAGTAATATCCACATAACAAAGGCATGAATAATTGACAGAACCATGCCGAAAAGAGTGATATCCACATAACAAAGGCATGAATAATTGCCAGAACCATGCCGAAAAGAGTAATATCCACATAACAAAGGCATGAATAATTGACAGAACCATGCCGAAAAGAGTGATATCCACATAACAAAGGCATGAATAATTGCCAGAACCATGCCGAAAAGAGTATTACGCAGAGTTTACGTTATCCTCCGGCCGACTTGTTGAATGTGCTGAGTCTGCCGATTCCAAAAATACCCCACTTGTAATTGTTCCTAAGTTCTTTCCAGTATGCAAATGCTTACAACTGATACTGAATACATTATTTCTCATTACAGGGAATACTACTGCTGAACAAGTTGAAAATACAAATGATAACACAAGTACATAATGAGATGTCTACATATTCTCCACAGAATGTTTACATATACACCAATTAGTAAAGTGGTGAAGAACGGATGGCAGAAAATCATTCAATTTGCGAATTGTGACCTCATATAACTGAATTGTTGCTGCGGTCGACTTGGGATTATCGACAGAATATCAAGAGATACAAAGAGCAAACACAAGAACCAGACTAGTGCATATTGCCATACTTACTTCTCATCCAACTTTGAGCACCATGCAGATAATTGCTAATAGATTAGCAAAAAATTAAAAATGAAATAAGAATACGAAGTTTCTGACCGCAGATTGTGATGTCAAATCAGCCTTTGGATTTCAAGTCGCATACGATGAAGTATATTCCATATGGCAAGTGGAACGTTTCTCAGATCCAATTCCCATGAGAAAAATACAGATTATTAAATGTAGACCAACCTTATTCAGTGAAGAGATGTTTTACATGTGGTTCAAGCAAGACGCAGGCATATTAAAACCTACGCCAAAATATTAAGACAACCTCAGCCAAGATATTAAGACAACGTCAGCCAAGATGTTAAGAAACAATCTACCAAGATGTTAAGAAAACCCCAGCCAAGATGTTAAGACAACCTCAGCTAATATGTTAAGACAAGCGGCAGCTTAGTATTTACAACTAAGGGGAGATAATGGAGGCAATTTACAGAAAAGCAAATTGCTGTAATCTAAAATTCTACATGCAAAATTGCATTGCTATGACGGAAACATTATCTAACTATGGCAACACTATGCAATCAAAGAAATAATTGGTGACTCGTTTAAAGCATACGTCGGTTTCAGCAACATTACCTATCTGACAAAGGACGAAACTGACGGGCAATGACTACAGTAAATCATGATAACGAATGCAAGATAAAGTGTTTTAATGTGACTGCAACGTGACACAAACACACATAAGTGTGAAACTGTGAACATATCACTAGATGTTTCTTTCCATACGAATGCCTTCTATTCAAGAAACCATGAAAGAAGACCTACAGCAGCTATTCATAGAATTACAATACACTGAGTAAATAGATGATAGAGAATGAAATCTATTTTTCTTTCAACCTGTCTACAGTCTTTGAGATTCTTAGTTAAAAAAGATTATGGATATTACAAACAATGTCATGGCAGACCTAAAACCATGCGTTACACTCTCAGAAGACAAGGCGACATTATACACGCCCACAACAAGTACGGAAATTAGATATATCAAAGAAATCTTACAATTGGAACTGAGAGGTAGATAAGCCAAAGTAAAATGAGGAACAATTATATGGTTAAACCAGACTGAAATACTTAGTTCAGAAAAAGCGCAATAAAGATTATAATAAGGACAACAACACGACAACAACACCCAAGTATAGCGGGGAAACCTGTAACAAGTGCCATATAATATGACATTTGCTACCACCGCCTGATGAGATCCATCGAGGGATTGAAATACTTCCGTTCCAAAATTGCCTGTTGTACGGACACATTAAGTCTGTTTCTGTATTATTCATTATTTGTCAATTCTACATCTAATTATTTTTGTAACATATCGTTTCACTAGGACACAAAATTTATTATACAATGTGCTTGGTAGCTTGCAAAAGCTATTCTGGCACACAGGTAGCATCTGAAAGAGTTCATATAAAACACACAAAGAAGCAGGTGTACCTGTTTCTTTTTCCAAGGAAAACGTAGTTTATTTACCATATCACAACTAACTTCGCGTGTACACTTGATAGATCGTATACCATTTATCCTCACCTACCATTCATACACTCCCACAGTAGGTGAAATCATCAAGAAACACTGTCTTATTGTGGAATCTTGTGACATGCTGAAGTTGATCCTTCAAACAAGCCAGTAGTAGCCTAGCTCAGACAAACAACCTAAAGGACATAATAGTCTGAACGAAGCTAACGCCAAACTGCAAGCCATGACCTACCTAGTAAATCTGGTCCCTGTGGCGATATTAGATGCAAATCCTGTCAACACAGGATGGATATCAGCACTCTCCACAGCAACGAACGAGAAACTAAACTTATATGGTCCACAAGTGAAAAGGAATCTAATTTATCTTATCACATGTAAGATCTATGTCGAAGAAAATGAAAAGCTACACCAAGGACCGATCCTCACAGATCTGATTGGATGACAACGAAGCTGGACAGAAGTACACTTCTCTTCCCATAGCCACATTTTCGATGAGGTAACACTTATTGCAATTGCTCACAACCCCCAACTGGAGTTCCGAAACCAGGAAAGAAAGGAAACTTACTAGATATGCGGCCGTAGATACTCTAAAACCAAGCAGTCTAAATCAATAAAACTGGTATTTATATAAATTACGTCCGGGATATTCGTTGTTATAATAGTCACTATAGGCTATTAAGAAAATTCTGAGAATTATTTACAAGAAAATGTGTCGGTTGCAAAAGATAATTTTATTTGTGCATGGCTGTCTTTATGTAGTCTTCTTGGTTTAAACCGCTTGGATTCAATGTTCTAAGGCGGCGTATTCAGTAAGATTCCCTTTCTTTCCTGGTTTGTGAACTCCAGTTGGGGTTGTGAGCAATTGCAATAAGTATTATATCACTGAAAGTGTGGCTAGCGGAGGAGAAGTGTTCTGCGACCGAGCTTCTGTACAGCTTCTGTGTCATCCAATCAGATCTATGAAGGTTAATCCTTTGTGTAGCTTTTCAGTTTTCGGACATACTGGATGCTGTCGATCTTACATGTGATGAGATAAATGACATTCTTTTTTTTTGAATGTTTTGTTTGGACAATTTATGTTTAGTTTTTCTCTAGTCACTGTAGTAGTGAAGGGGGACACTTTACGGACAATGGGAATTAGCATTAAAAACACCCTTGGGACACTTTACGGACAATGGAAATTTAACATGGCGAAAAATCGTGGGACACTTTACGGACAAGGGGAATTAACATGGGAATAAATCGTGGGACACTTTACGGACAAGGGAATTTAACATGGGAATAAATCGTGGGATACTATACGTACAAGGGAAATTTAACATGGGATTTTTTTTTTTTTAAAAAAAGTTTTTTTAAAATTTAAATTTAAATTTAAATTTAAAAAAGGGGTAGGCAATTCAAAAGACTATCTCTTTTCGAGAAATATGGCTGGCCCTGAAAAGGGCCTTTGGGTTTTATGTTAATGTATTCATTAACATAAATGGCACCGCATTGGTCTTCTTCTTGTCCTTAGGCTGCGTCTTACTGTTGGTCCGTACATCAGCACTCTTTTCAGGCATCCTTGTCTTTCGACGTAGATCCTACGTATCCACAGGCTGGTGTTGGTCCTGTGGACAACGGTCCACTTCGATCGGACATACATGAGCAAGTCTGTCCGAAACATCATGGAAGACACAAGGGTGGATGACTCAACTGTAGTCCACATCTTGAAGCGACGAGAACAGGTGAATCAATGCACTGAACGGCGCTTATTTATAGGCGGAGGAAGGATTGAAACGGATTGAGTTCATTTACCAATCCGAACACGCGTTACAGAATTCAGTCAGCTCGCATCCAATCCGAAGAGAGCAGTCTGTGACGTCACGTAGTCAATATAGATTCGCTAGCGCTTGTGTGCAGTCAGTCTATGCGACAGTGATTCAACATGACGGAAACTCAGAAAACGGTCCATTGGGGTGCACCAGCAGGGGAGACTGCCCAAGGGAACTCGGACTTACTTTCAGAAGAGGTGAATTGGGATTTTGTGGATTTTCTCTCCTCGCAAGAATTTGTTCCGGAACCTTCGTTACTTTCTTCATTACCGCAAGTGGAGAATTTTAGACAGAGACAGAAAGAAGAATTGGAGAAATTTATACAACGACAAAAGGAAGCGGAACAGGCTTTTCTCCTACAGCAACAGCAACAAGAAGAAGAAGAGGTAAGAAAAAAACAACAGCAAGAAGAAGTAGCAGCAAAGAAACAAGAGGGTGAAAATCAAACGGTCACGGTACTGTTGGACATTTTAGCGGAGTTAAGAAGTCTGAAACAAATGTATCAGACTTCTTTATCACGACCGAAGAGAATACGACCTTCCCGAGCCAAACATGTCAACCCTGTGACTAAGCCTACCGTACCACCCTTAGTGATTTCAACCCAATCATCATCATCATCAACATTACGCAGTCCAGAAGTAGGCCTTGGCCGTGGCAAAGGCTTAAGGCAGTTAAAATTGATTGCTTAAACTCACCCCTACACCATGAAGAAAAAAGGCCCTTTTCAGGGCCACCCACATTTCTCGAAAAGAAATACAATTTCAATTTGCCAATAACTCAAAAAAACTCACCCATGTTACCCTTATAGTACGTGTCTGTGTATGAGTGCGTGAGTGTAGCTTCTTATTTTAAAATCACAACTCAAAGACACTTACCTTATATCATTCATTTATTCTTTTCTCCATTTTTTTTACAATCCAATTCACAATTTATAACACAACACTTTAATAATAAGTTCATTAATTTCTTCTTTTCTCCTTGTTTAGTCTCTCTGTTTTTTGAATTTCTTCACCGTCACACTCTTTTCCTCTTCTTCCTCCTCGCTTTCTTCCCTTCTTCTTTTTTTCTCCTGTTTCTTTTTCTTCACCTGTCTTCTTTCTTCCTCAGAAGAATCCCTCTCTTCCTCTGAAGAATCCCTCTCTTCTTCTGAAGAATTCCTCTTTTCTTCTGACTCCTCTTGTTTCTTTTTTGGACAATCTGGAGACCAATGTCCTTTTTCTTGACAATAATAACAGGTATCTTCACTTTTGTCTCTTTTAGTCCCTGTTTTTTTTCTTTTTTGACGGTCTGGACACTCTGAAGACCAATGCCCTTTCTTCTGACAGATATAGCAAGTATCTTGACTTTTATCTCTAAAGGAAGGAGAGTAGTCCGTAGGCTGGTCTGAAGAGAATTTTCTAATGACCCCTCGCAAAGCTCTGACGAAACGTTCCATCTGGTCAGTCTCTTCCATCGTTGTGCTCGGCTTGAGAGTGAAATGAATAGTGAAAGGACAAGACACACACCCTTTTATATACGCTGGTCTGCCAGGACTATAAAGTAGTTTATGGTGTTTGAACTTGAGTCATTTGACTTTTTGCTTTCAAGATGAAACGATCCCATTCATTCGAGAAGAAAGAAGAAAGTAAGAGGCAGAAACGTGATCTATCGCCTCGTACCAGGGCTGAAATCTTGGCACAAATTCATGCCAGTGATTTTGAAGAGGACATGAGTGAACCAGAATCCAAACCGTCTAAACCAATTTCACCACCCTTTGTCAACCCTGAAAACTACTATTCCATTCGAGAGACGGAAAAGCGCTCCTCTAGAAAATTTAGAACCACGGCTTACAAATACACGGTGAAGTTTAAAGATTTCAAGTCCGAAGTACCGTTAGAGAAAGCAGAAGTGTTCATCACTGAGGTGTGGGATTCTTTGCTCACTGCACTCAAGCGACAATGTCAACCCAAAGAAGACGATCGTTTGAGACTTTCCATACAACACGACGGTTTGAAATCCCCTGTTTGGATCGAGTTTAGCACCCCTGCAGAATTAACTGCTTCCAAAGTCATGGACAAGATTCAACACGTACAACAATCTAATGATCAGTTTGACATCACCGATGGTAAAGCCACACTGGACATGACCCACGTCTCTCCTCCTCAAGGGACTGGACGCAAAAAGATGTTATTGGTGGACGACCTTCGCAACACCAAAAAGAGTCTCGTCCGAATTGACAACCCTCATGACCAGATGTGCTTAGCCCGTGCCATCGTGGTGGGACGAACCTATGCCAACAAGAACGACACGGTAGAATGGAAAAGAACCTGGGACACTATTCAACGTTCCCATCGAGCCAAACAAGGAAACGAAGCAGAACTCCTGTTGCAACAAGCTGGCCTGTCCAAAGACACACCCTGTGGCATTCCTGAGATGCAAAAATTGCAAGATGCCCTAGCTCCACGCTACACCTTGAAAGTGCACCCTCAAGAAGTGCGCGGACCTCTGTTGTTTCGAGGCCAAGACTTTAAGGACGGAAAATACATTCATCTTTATCATCACGATGAACATTTCGATACCATTACCAGTATCACCGGATTCCTGAAATACGGTTATTACTGTGAGAAATGTGACCATGGTTATAATAATCGAGAGCAACACAAGCATTGTGGATCGAAATGCACAGGATGTTTGGCCTCTTCACCCTGTCTGAGCGAAGAACCAGTGCCTTGTTCCACTTGTCTGCGCACGTTTGTTAGCCCTACCTGTTACCAACAACATCTGAAAACGCAAGGTTCACAGAAGAAATGCGCTTGTCAACTGCTGAGATTGTGCTCTACGTGTGAACAAGTCATACGTACCAATAATACCAAGGCACACGTATGTCGAGGAAAGAAAAAATGTCACATTTGTCACCACATCGTGGACTTGGAACACCAATGTTACGTGCAAAAATACCAACCCCCACCAGAGAAAGAGGACGGTCACAAGAAGAAAGGCAATTTCATCTTTTTCGATTTCGAATGCATGCAAGAAACTGGCATTCACATTCCTAATTTCTGCGTGGCTCATCGAGCGTGCGAGAAGTGCATTCAAGAACCTATCTTCAGTCATTGCCCTCACTGCAGCAAGATACCCGGAGGGCGTGAAAAAATCTTTCGGGGACCGAACACGTTAGCCGATTTTGCCCAATGGGCCTTAGACCCCGTCGACAAGACGTGGAGCCAAGAGGACATCGAACGTTACGGAGATTGTCATCGTCATGCCACGGTGATGGCTCACAATTTCTCCGGATACGATGGACAGTTTCTTCTCAGATATTATACGGAACAAGGCACCGAGCGTCCTAAAGTGACTTTGAACGGAGCCAAAATCATTTTCATGCAAGTGGGACAAGTGCAGTTTAAAGATTCGATGAGCTATTTGGCCATGCCTTTGAGTCGAATGCCTAAAACGTTTGGAATGACAGAAATGGCTAAAGGGTACTTTCCACACTTTTTCAATACGGAAGCCAATCAACACGCCGTTCTACCCCATTTACCCGAGGCTCACTATTACGACCCCGACAACATGCGTACCGAACAACGAGAAGCTTTCTACGCTTGGTACCAGATTCACGCCTCGGACCCCTTCGACTTTCAGGAAGAAATGCTAAAGTATTGTCGTTCCAACGTGGACATTTTACGGCGTTGCTGTGGAAAATTTCGAGAACTGTTCATGGAACACGGAGGGGTCGATCCTTTGAAAGAAGCTTGCACCATTGCCAAAGCGTGTTCCTTAGTGTATCGACAACGATTCATGCCTGAAAAGACCGTGGCTGTCATCAGTCCTCAAACGACCCACTTTGTCAAACGTCAATACTCGGTCAAAGCCCTACGTTGGTTACATTACTTGTGCGACAAGGAAGACAAGTGGATTCAGCATGCCCGCAACGGAGGGGGCGAAAAGACCATCGGAACGTATTCGGTCGATGGCTGGGACTTAGAAAACCCCAAGATCGTGTACGAGTTTAACGGTTGCTTATTTCACGGATGTCCCGTCTGTTACCCTGACCGTGGCACTAAAAATCAGTTTTTGCAACGAACCATGGAAGACTTGTACCAGGACACTTGTCAGCGGCGCCTAAAGTTGCAACAGCAAGGATACCAAGTGGTGGAAATGTGGGAACACGAGTACGATCACCGTATGAAAACCGATCCCGAGTTTAAACGCCTCGTGGAAAGTTACCAGTTCGTGGACCCGCTGAACCCGAGGGATAGTTTGTACGGAGGAAGGACCAATGCCACCTGTTTGCTGTACCAAGCCGACGAAGAGAAAGGAGAAGAAATCAAATACTTGGACGTGTGTTCGCTGTATCCCTACGTGTGCAAATATTGTCGTTTTCCCGTAGGGCACCCACAATTGCTGACGGAACACATCGACCTGAAAAACATTCGACAATACGAAGGCTTGATCAAGTGCAAAGTTTTGCCTCCCACGAACCTCTACCATCCCGTCTTACCTCACCATTGTCAAGGCAAATTGATGTTTCCCTTGTGCCGTACTTGTGCCGAAACGTGCAACCAAGACCAACCTTGTCAGCACAGCCAGGAAGAACGGGCCTTGACGGGAACCTGGGTCAGCGTAGAATTGTTCAAAGCTCTGGACATGGGATACCAACTGTTAGAAGTGTACGAAATTTGCCACTTTCCCAAGACACAACAATACCACAAGGGTGATCCCAGTCAGAAAGGCATTTTCGCCGACTACGTGGATGCCTTTTTGAAACTGAAGCAAGAAGCCAGCGGCTATCCTTCCTGGTGTCACACTCCCGAAGACCAAATACAATTCAAAGAGAAATACTACGAACAAGAAGGCATCACTTTAGACCACATCGAGAAAAACGAAGGCAGGCGATCGTTTGCCAAAGTGATGTTAAATTGCTTGTGGGGTAAAATGGCACAACGACCGTGTTTACCCAAGACGGAATATTTGACAGAACCTTCCCGCTACTTCCAGATGATTCACGACAAAACCAAATACATGAAACACGTGGACGTCGTTCGAGAGAATTTGATCTTGGTCAATTACGAAGAAGATTTGGACTTTGTACAAGACGACCCTTTTGGAAATGTCATCATTGCGGCTTACGTGACAGCCCATGCTCGCTTAAAATTGTACGAAGCTTTAGAACTGTTAGGGGAACGTGTCCTGTACTTTGACACGGACAGTTGCATTTACATCCATCACCCGATTCAACATCACCCTAACATCGAAGGAGACCGTTTAGGAGCCTGGACAGACGAGCATCCCGACGACAAGATTCTAAGTTTCGTCAGTGGCGGTCCCAAAAATTACGGCTACGAATACCGGGACAAACAAGGAGAAGTGCACACGACGTGCAAAGTGAAAGGACTGACTCTGAATTATCGTACCAGTCGAGTGGTCAACTTTGGGGTATTGAAAGAAGCCTTGCAATCGGGAGAGGATGGAAACTTTAAAGTGACCACTCACCAACCGAACAAGATTGTACGTTTACCCACTCACCACATCGTCAGTCGACCCTTGGAAAAAGTCTATCAAATCGTGTACCAGAAGCGAGTTCGACTTCCCAATCATTTCACCTTACCGTATGGACACGTTGGTATAAAACATTGGTTGTAAGAGGATAGTTACCCCACCAGAAAGATGACTTCGCCACAGCAAGAATCGAGTGAGAAACCCGATGAGAACTCCAAGTTCAAACCCTACCATTTTCCAGTCTTCTTACCTGACTATTGTGATTGTGCCCGTCGATTGGACACGTTTCAGAAATGGCCTACGGATAGGGAAGGATTACCTTCTTCGCATGTTTTAGCTAGAACAGGATTTGTCTACTTGGGACCTGAGTCAGGATTGGGATACGAGGTACAGTGTTTCGCTTGCGGACTGAAGTTACGAATGGATCTATGTATCTATAAAGATTCAGCTATTCTGGAGCATACTCGATGGTCTCCGAATTGCCCTTACCTTTCTATGGCCTTTCCACCCATCACACTACGGTACAATGTTGACGGTACCTTAGAGACGGTACCTTCCGAAACAGGACATAAAAAACGTAAAAAAGGAAAGATGTACAAGTTGGAGACTGCATTGAGACTAGTATAAAAAGGGGGCTATGGTCAAGATCGATAGTTCATTGTGACTACCAAGACCGAGCGAACAAGATGAATACTTTGAAAAAGACATCGTTTCAGTTTGGGGATTGTAAAAAAGTTGTATCTTCCTCTAGTGTGACTAATACTGGATGGATAAGACCCATGCATTGCGACGGAAAATGTCCGGAAGGAAACTGCGATTGTCCATGTGGTTACCATTGTAATTGCGTAACGGAGTTTGCAGACGAGTGCGATTGTGAGCCTTGCGATGGGACCGATGCTGTACCTTGTGACCTGAGCGATGCCGTAAAGCATCATGGGAACTTTAGTGCCCCTACCCCTGTCATGGAAAGTGATGCTGTACGTGTCAAACCTGTGGGATGCGAAAGCGATGCTGCTCGTCCTCTTGGACATTTTACTGGGTTTCGTTTTAAAGGGGAATGTCGACCTTCACGTTTACCTCCCTACGGATGTCATCCAGCCCTGAGCAAACTCCTACCCATTTCACTCAACCCTCATCGAAACGAACCTGTGAAAAACGAATATTCGTTTCCTGTGCGTTCGTCGGAATACTGCGACTTTGAAAATCGTCTTCAATCGTTCAAAGGAAAATGGCCAAAGTATCTGGGAGGACCGACCCCCGAAGAATTAGCCAGAGCCGGATTTTTCTACTTGGGCGAAGGAGATAAAGTCAAGTGCTTCAGTTGCGGTGTGTCACTTCACCACTGGGAACCGCAAGATTCGGCCTACGTAGAACATGCTCGATGGTCACCGAATTGTCATTACTTACCTTTAGTGGGACCGAGACATTGAAGTAACTTCTTACCATAATCATCTGTTCATGGATACTTTACAAGAGAACATTCGTGCTTTGCCTGTGGAGTTGAGAGAACGCATTTACCGAGAGCTGGTCAAAATACAAGTGAAACGTAAAGAACAATTGCATCCGATACGTCACCGGTGTTTGAACCACTGGTACCTGAAGGCTATACAAGGACTGATTCAATTGAAAGTGTTCCATTGGACAGACATTGATCAACGACCTCCTGGTTATAAAAAGGAATGGTTTGGTATTGACGATTCTATTTACTACATTGTAAACGTATTGCATCGAATTCCAGAGGAAGAGTTAACGAATTACCAACATCTTTCACACAATGTCAACTTGGTGAAAGAGGAAACTTCTGAACGAATTGTAATGTGTAGATTAGTGACTCAACGATTTAAATTCGACACTGAAGTGAAACCATGTTTGTGCAAAGAGTACATTTCTTGTGTCAGACCAAAGAGGATTTAGTATGACCTATTCATGGATACTTTACAAGAGAACATTCGTGCTTTGCCTGTGGAGTTGAGAGAACGCATTTACCGAGAGCTGGTGAAAATACAAGTGAAACGTAAAGAACAATTGCATCCGATACGTCACCAGATCTTTAACCACTGGTACTTGAATGGTATAAAAGAACTGATTCGTCAGAAATTCTTTCAATGGTCAGACATTGTTCAACACTTTGAGGTCGCTAATGATCGACATGTTCATGATTATGGTTACTTCGAGATTCACCTACAGCAATACATTGAGGAAGACAAGTTAAAGGATTACCAACATATTTTACGTGGAATCTACTTAGAGGAAGAGGAAACACCTAAACGAACTCTGACGTTTCGGTTACAGTATGCAAGATTTAGATTCCCTACTGGAGAACGAAGATCTCTGGCTAGAAAGTACGTCTATTGCATCCGAAAAAAAGAGAATATAAAAAGAGGCTGCCATGCCACGGTTTATGTCACATGTCATCCAACAGATTCCGTGGAAGGAACTCAATGACCATATTCAAACCGTGGATCATTACCATCAATTATTACAAGAACTGTATCCATTCAATTTTGGACGACAAGTGGTGTGTGTCTTAGTGACTTGTTTTCTGGGATTTCGTTTACCAGCCGATTCTTTGTGGACTCTTTACGATCAGTACTTACCACCTCCATGGCCTTAAATGGTCACGAAAAACTCCTCTTGCTCAAAGCCTTGCGTTTTCATCTGGATACTTCTCGACCTCTACGGGAAAAAAAGATTCGTCAACTTTTAGCTACCCAAGACGTGTATGACGATGTGTGTGTAGCTTGTGACTTACATCCCCATTGGACAGATGTCCGTGCCTGGAAAGAATGGGATTTTGAGGCTTGGACCCAAGAAGTGGCCCAGTATGCACGAGAGTTGTTCAAGGAAAAAAGTTACTTTTCAACCCGTGTTAGTGACGGTGCCAGAAGAACCCGTCACCGAGAACAACCACTCGTTTCAGGACAGGACTGTCATGGACATGCCTGAAAGGTCATTCCGGGAGGACACTTGTGTGACAATACCTCATGTAGAAACTGTAAGAACATTACACACTGTCCCTAGGACATCTTGGTTAACCAAAACATGTTGTACAGACACTTGTTTATATTCCACTTTGATCGCTTTGCTGTGTTTTATATTCCTGTACATCACTATTTGGGTTGTATGTATTTTTGTCTTTCGTGTTCATATTTGAAACATTCAATAAACGTGTTCTGAAAAAAGTATATAAACTCTTGTCTTGTTTGTTTTTTCGTGTCACAAGTGACATTTCTCATACCATGGCTACCTCTGCTGTCTCTGCTCCCTCTTCCTCTACTGTCAAAATCATCGACGAACACTTAGATCGTGCCAGTTGGGAGGCTTTGTATCTTCGCCATCCCTTTAACGTGCTCATTGCTGGACCTAGCGGTTCGGGCAAAACCGAATTCGTCAAACGTTTGATCGAACATAAACATCATTTGATCGATCGGCCACCTCAACGGATCGTGTGGTGTTACAAAGAGTGGCAATCGGCGTACAGCCTCTTGCGTGAAAGTCAAGGCGATTCCATCGTGTTTGTGGAAGGCATTCCTAAAGAAGACGATGGCATCGTCTCTGACTCCCGTCTAACCCATTTGGTCATTTTCGACGACATGTTAGGAGAAGACGAAGAAGAAATTAAATTGTGGTTCACGCGCAAAGGGCATCACCGTAATGCCAGTGTCGTTTACATCACCCAAAATTTGTTTCAACAAAGTAAAGCCCATCGCACCATCAGTCTCAATGCGCATTACGTGGTCTTGTTTAAAAGCCCTCGAGATAAATCGCAAGTGCAAGTCTTAGCCAAACAGTTAGGAACGCCTTGGCTGACTCAGGCGTACGACGATGCCACTCAAACTCCACACGCCTATTTACTCGTCGATTTGAAACCTACGACCCCCGAGGATTTGCGATTTCGTACCCACTTGTTTCACCACTGGTGCCAAGACGGAGGGCCTGTCCTGTACACGTCTCCGTCCTCGACTTCATTTCACTCCCCATGAAAAAATCTATAAAAACCTCAGACCCTTTTTCGTCTGTCTCACACAGTGTGAACATGACGTCCCTTCAGTCACATCTTCCCGTCAAATTGATTCGTGCCTTGTATGGCATCAGCCGAGAAAAAGATCCACAAACACGAGCTCGTGTCTTAGAAGCTAGTCTCAAAGAAGTCTTACGATGGTTCACGGTGACGGCACGTCAATTACTCCAAGGAATCATTCAGATTCCTCATCAAACCCAACGCTTTTTCGATCGAAACAAAGTCGCTTTGGTCCAACTGGCCGATCCCCGCATCGACACTCAAACCAAAAAACAAATCATTTTGAAACCTGGAGGGAGCGGTACTCTAGGAGGGGTCATCATTCGCTCACTCTTAAGATGGGATCCTAATGCCCCCAAAGTTATCCCTAAGACAAAAGTCCAACGAAGCCCCAAGAAGAAAAAGAAAAAGACCAGGTCCCCAAGAAGAATAACTTCTCCAGTGGCAGGACCCTCCTCTTACCAGACACCACCACCATCACCCCGGAAAAAGAAAAGAAGCCCCCAGAAAAAGAAACAGAGAAAAAGTCCCCAGAAAAAGAAAAGTCCACAGAAGAAGAAGAAAACTAGTCGCAAGAGAGGCACTTCGGCCAGGACGCAACCTTACACTCGCAAGCCACGACCTGCCACAGCGTCTCCGGCAGCCTCACGTTTGTCCACTTCTCCGTTGATGTCACCAGGAACTGAAGAGTACTTGGAGACGTTGATCACACCAAGAACTTCTCCGTTGATGACCCCCAAAAGAACTTCCCCAGTGGCAGGACCTTCCAATTTAGCGGCAGTGGCTGCTGCTCACAAAGTACCTTCTCCCAAAATCAAAGTCCATGAAAGATCGGGCATGTTACAAAGTTTACTGGATTTGTCCAAGCAAGAACTGGCTCGATTTAGTCCGTTACGTACCCCTGCACGACGTGTCATGCCTGTCCTCAAACTGATAAAACGTAAAGACAATCAGTGGCGACGCGTTCCAGTATAAAAAAGGCCTGTGACCGAGTAGGGTATCAGTGTTTTTAGGTGCTCCTAAAGACTCAAAGATGTCACCCTCCAGAAAACCCCAAGGAAAGAAAAGGAAAGGACTACCACCACGTTTAGCCAAACATGGGGACCTGTTATCTGTCCTGTCCAAAGCTTCTCCACCCCTACGAAAAAAACTCATTCAAACAGCCTCCAAAGAGGTCATCGATACCGTGTGCGAATGTTGTTTGAACGTTTTGAAAGGCACGATCCCTTTGTCCAAACACCAGAAACAATGCTTAGGCAAACATCGTCACGTTCTTCGGAAAATGGTTCAAAAGAAAATTCCCATTCGTCAAAAAAAGAAGATGTTGGTCCAACGTGGAGGCATTTTACCTCTCTTGTTAGGCCCCATACTGAAAGGAGTCTTGGGAACCATGTTGGGAGGACTGATGGGAGCAAGATAAAAAGGCCTTCGGAAGTCCCAAGATCTCAGAATTCACCCCTGACAACCCCATGGAAGGACGAAAACTAGCTTTAGTGCCTTACAAACGATGGATGGAATACCATCGGTGGCAAGAACAACGCACCCCGCATTTACCTCCCAATCCCAATTTGAGCGAAATGTCCCAGTTACAACACGAATTGCAATCCTTGCTGGATCGCCAAGATTTGTCCGAAACAGAAAAATCGCAAAAGTACGGTCAACTCTTGCAAAGACTGCAACTCTTTCACCAGAAAGCTTTAGACGAAACAGCTTTACCCACTCTGAAAGATTTTAAGACCTTGATGAAAAGTCCAGCACCATCACCAGTACCAGTACCAGTACCAGTACCAGTGGTCAAGACAGAAAAAGGAAAAGAAGAAGAAGAAGAAGGGTTTCAAACTCCACCAGAAAAAGTACGCAAGTTAACAACACCACCTACCTCCAGAATTGGATGGATTAAAAAGATGATGGCCACCCCTTCTTCCTCACAAGAGAAAAAGAAAGTGAAGACAGAAGTGAAAACAGAAGTGAAACAAGAACCGATATCCCCCGCTCAGACATCCTCCTCCTCTTCGACACCTATTGCTGGCCGCACACGCAAAGCCTTGCAATCCAAGAAAATACCCCAAGAGAAAAAGAGTAGCCTCTTCCAAGAGTGGGTGCCTTATTAAGACACCAATCCACACAAAAAATGGAAAAAGTCTTAGCTAGCATTTACTACGATCCCTCCCATCCTGCAGGTTACGCAGGAGTTCAAAAATTGTATCGTGCTGCCAAAACCCGACTGAAAAGTCTCCGTTTACCTCAAGTGCAACGATGGTTACAAGAACAAACTACCTACACTTTACACAAACCCATTCGACGCAAGTTTGCCAGAAGTCGCACCCGAGTGGAAGGTATCGATCATCAATGGCAAGCCGATTTAGCCGATGTCTCTCATTTGGCCAGCTACAATCGTGGTTACAAATATTTGTTTTGTGTCATCGACGTCTTTTCCAAATTTGCCTGGGTCGTGCCTTTGACTTCCAAATCGAGCAGCGAGTTAGTGCGAGCCCTGCAACGGGTGTTGAAACAAAGCGGTCGTCACCCTCTTCGATGGCAAACGGACAAAGGCACCGAATTTCTGAACCAAGCTTTCCAAAAAGAATTAAAGAAACGTGACATTCATTTTTTTACCACCGAGAATCCCGAAACCAAAGCCAGCATCGTGGAGCGTTTTCAACGCACTTTGAAAGAACGCATGTGGAAATATTTTACGCATCACCACACTCTGAAGTACATCGACATCTTACCGCACCTGGTGCAAGCGTACAACCAATCTTACCATCGAAGCATCGGACGTGCCCCGCAAGACGTGACTCCCGACAACGAAGTGCTGGTGTTCGAGCGCCTGTTCGGTACGTCCCCGACGAGGGCTGTCCCTAAGAAAAGTGGAGAGTTGACCGTAGGAGATTGGGTGCGCATTGGCAAAACCAAACGCACTTTCGACAAAGGTTACTTACCTAACTGGACGACCGAATTGTTTCGCGTCACTGGACGAGTGCATGGCCGTCATCCTGCCGTCTATAAATTGGAAGACATGAACGGAGAAGTACTCAAAGGAACGTTTTATTTGCCCGAGTTACAACGTGTCACCAAAAAAGAAGACGACGTGTACGACATCGAAAGCATTCTGGAACGCAGAACCCGTAAAGTGGGCAAACGACGTGTCAAAGAAGTCAAAGTACGTTGGAAAGGATATCCACCCAGTTTCGATTCTTGGATCGACGCTTCGCAAGTCATCGACTATAAAAAGAAGAAGTGACCATCATGCCCTTTCACACATCAGACGCAGCTACGTCGACCAGTCCTTCTTCCCCTAGTTCTTCTGTGCAAGATTTACAAAAACAACCCTTGTGGGTGTGGTGTGGAGAACGTGTGCCTAAAACGCAAATCGTCTTTTTCTGCCAAATCTTCGTGGTGTATTGTGTCATCGGAGCAGCCATCGCCAATTTGAGTTTGCAACAAGGAGACAAACAATTGTGGACCATTTTATTGAGCAGTTGCATCGGTTACCTACTTCCCAATCCCTCCCTGAAATTCTCCTCGAACGGGAACGTTGTGTCCAGTGCCAGTGCCAGTCACCAGTCCAACCACAATCAGAACCCCATTTTGGGCGGAGACACACCTCTGACATCCACTAATATTCCCTCGGACAGCCACAGAACTCTGGAATTATGAGTCACCAAAACCAATTTTACTTAACCTTACCCAGTGACAGTTCCATGGAGGTGTTTCCCAACAACACGTTGTGCTGTTACACGGCCAAATTACCTCAAGCCATCCCCTTAGATCACGAAGCCCATTGGGAAGTGGCTTTAGTAGAAATGATTCACCCGACCCAAGTCCTCAATGTCATTGCCCAGCAAAATACTTTTACGGTGGAAGTTCATGACGAGCAATTGCAAGAGTACTTGGATAAGAATGTCAAATATGACAATAAAACCTATGATGAGAAACTTAAAACGTGGACCTACAACTTTGTGATTCCCCCAGGCTATTATTTCAGTGGTCATCATTTGGTCAGCGCCATAGCCTCCAAGTTTAATGGTGTGTTTGGGGAAGTTTTTAAGAAGGACAATTTCAGGAACAAAAGTGTCACCATGGAGTACCACAAAGTAGCTCGTCGCTTCTTGATGAAATTTGAGCGAAGTAAAATCGTGTCCATTATATTTTGTCCTGAATTGTATGACATGTTGGGCGGAGACATGGAGCTGAGGAAGAACTTAGAACGAAAAACATCACCCGAATTACCAGTCATTTTCGACAACGTGACTTTTGGCCAGTATTTTCGTACCCCGGTAGAACTGAACCAAGGACTGAATTTGATGTTCGTGTACTCCGATGTGGTGGAATACAACGTGGTGGGACACACCTCCGTACCGTTACTGCGTGTCATTCCTTTCAAAGTAGATTCTGCCACAAACGCTGACGAGGAAGGTGGAAACACTTATCACGTCCACCGCGAATTTGTCCATCCTCACTATTTGCCGGTCACTAAGTCGTATTTGGACACGGTCAACATTACTATAAAAGGAGATTTGGGACAAAATATTCCATTCACTAACAAAGGAAAAGTCACGGTGAAACTCCATTTTCGAAAACGGTTCTCTCACGACTCGTAAGTAAGTCATGTATCCAGTGTACCAAGGGGTGGCTCGACAGCGAGGACACGGTTTAGGAGACATGTTAAAATCGGCCTTTCGTTCGGTGGCCCCAGTGTTGAAACCGATGGTGACACGAGGATTGCACGCCTTGAAAGATGCGGCACTGACACAAGGCAAAGAATTTCTCCAAAATGTCATCATCGACAAACAGAACCCTAAAGAAGCCTTCATGAGGGCAGGCAAAAATGTCTTGCTGCAAACGGGCAAAGACATTTTAGGCCGACGAGACACACCTATAAATGCCCTGCAGGCTACCGAGTCAAGCATTCAGCAAGGACAAGGCAGAAAGAGACGACGAAGAAGAAAACACCCTTTCACCAGACTTCAAGTGAGAAAGGCCAAGAAAAGAAGAACCGTTCGAGACTTAGACGTTTTCGATTATTGAAACACAGCAACAACAAAAAATGATGCACCGAGAGTCTTGCGCTTGTTCCAAGACGGAACTGGATCTGTTTGCCATGCCCCCCACCATGATGACCATGCAAGAATCCCAATGGGTGGAATTTCATCCCGTCTCCTCATTGACAGCCTCAGCTCCCATCGAGTTTGAAATCAAAGGACAGCCCGAAGATTACATCGATCTGAATAGCAGTTACTTGTACCTGAAAGTCCAAGTTCTAGATAAGGAGGATGGTGCAGTAGAAGACACTGAGAATATAGCTCCCGTCAACAATTTCATGCATTCCTTGTTCAGCTCAGTGGACTTGTACTTGAATAACAAACTAGTCAGCAGTAGCATGGATACTTACCCTTACCGTGCCTACCTGGAAAATCTCTTGACGTACGGAATAGATGCCAAGGATACTCATCTCAATGCTTGTGTGCTGTGGGAACCTGACGAAGCGAACGAGTTCAACACATTAAAAAAAGACAATGACGGCTTTGAGGAAAGACAAAAGAAAATCCTAGGTGGAAAGAGTTTAGAACTGATGGATCGTTTGCATTTGGACATGTGGTTGCAAGAGAAATATTTGCTGAACGGTGTCAATGTGCGCCTGAGACTGAATCTCAGCAGTGCCGCTTTCCATTTGTTGGCTGATAGTGATGCTACTAAAGGTGGCAATCCTAAAAGCACAATCCTACAAGCCAGACTCTACGTACGGCGCGTGGAAGTGTTACCCAAAGTGGCAAACGACATCAGTCAGACGTTGAGCAGAACGACAGCCAAGTATCCCATCCGACGTGTGGAAGTGAAAACGTTCACCATTTCTGCTGGACTACAATCCATAACCGAAGATCATCTGTTCCAAGGACAGTTACCCAAACGTTTGATCCTTGGTATGGTCTCGAATGCAGCCTTCAACGGAGCTTTCAATCAAAATCCTTTTAACTTTCAACACTTCGACGTAAAGAAAATCGAAGTCAGTCGTGATGGCAAGACCTTGTGTACCCGACCTTTCGAACCTGACTTTGCCAAGAACAATTACTTGAGATCGTACTTGTCCCTGTACGAAGCCACCGGACAGTTAGGAACCAACACCACTCACGGCATTACGTACAACGATTATGACGGAGGCTATGCTTTGTGGGCTTTCGATTTCACTCCAGACCAAGGCAGCGACGAGGGACATTTCCACCCTATAAAATCTGGCCAGATTCGTGTGGAACTTCAGTTTGCAAATCCTCTGACAGAGACAGTGAACGTCATCCTGTATGCAGAATTCGATAATACCATAGAAATCAACAGTTTGAGAGAAGTCATTCTAGATTATTAGAAAGCCATGGAAGACTGTTATCCCTCTTTACCTAGTGGAGAAACTTTGGAGATGGAATGTAAGGAGACCGTGGAAGGAGAAGAAGTTTTGATGAAGTCGAGATGGCCAGAACAAGAAGCCCATTTAGTCTCCTGTTTTGCCAAACACTTGGTCGACAAAATGACGGAATTGATCAAGAAAAATTGCTATGGATGTCAAAACGATCATCCCAGTCAAATTCAACACGATAAATGCCTGATGTTAAGTCAAGAAGAAAAATTGGACGAGTATCTGGACGAAGCTTGGAGTCTCATCTCGAATAAAGACGTGTTGCACCAGTGGTATAAAGACTTGCGTGAACATTCTTGTCCAGCATTAACCACTCAAGAGATCCATCGTATCGAAGCTCTCCTGAATCAGAGTGAGGAAACAGAACGAATAACCGTTTATTCGTCAGACATTTTCAAGCAAAAAGTCAGGATCGAATTGACGACTTATTATTACCTGTGAAGAAAAAAACACACAAATCAATGGATACCTGGGAACTTTATTACCTTTTGAACCACAGTTCGTATACGGCTTCTTGGAATCCTGTCGTCTGTGCTAAAGATGAACTCCCTCATCGCAAACCTAAAGACCATCAAGCTTACGTGATCAACACGGACGAAAGTCATCTCCCAGGAACCCACTGGGTAGCCGTTTACTTTCCTCAAGAAGGATGTGTGGAATATTTCGATTCGTACGGATTGCCCCCTTTGGAAGACGATATCATCGACTTTATGAGAAGAAATGCTCAGACTACCCGATTCAATAACGTGAAATTACAAGGCACAGATTCCTTGGTGTGTGGACAGTACTGTGTGTATTTTCTGCATCATCGCAGCCTGGGCTATTCCTTAGAACATTTAGTGACTCATTTTGATCCTCGTTCTTCTGCTAGAAACGATGTGAAAGTAGATCGATGGTTTTGTGACCATTATGCTTATCTTTTGTCTCAAGCTAGGAAACGTAGTGTCCATCAATGGCCTAATGATTTCCAACAGTGGAAATCACAATTTCATTCACAACGTTGTCAGCCCTGTTTAAAATAGATTGTCCATTGAGAAAAAAATGTTTGTGATTTGAAAAAATTGTTTGATGTTATAGTGTTGGATTATTGTTAAAAATGTTAGAGTTGTTGTTTAGTGTTAAGTGATTTTTGAATAAAAAATGTTGTGTTTTGAAAAAATGCTTTTGTCTTTTGTTTAGCTAGAAGAATGTTGAATTGATGCTCTTTCATTTCTTACTATCCCTCTCATGACAATCACTGAACGTTGCGAATCGAAAACCGTGTGGGGGATGTTTTCCTTCACGTCCGCGCTTTCACTTTAAGAACCGGGGTTGTTTCCAGTCTAACCATCCATTGTCGACTCATCCTCCTACGAAGATGTGCTCCAAACTAGCTAAGCTCAACGAAGCCTACGTGAATTTGCATAGGGTCAGACACAGTCTGATACCGAAGCCAGAAGAAATAGAGAACGTGAGAATGTTAAAAATCACTGAAGACCTGATAGAAGAGCTCTTCAGAGAAGAAGTGAACAGGGAGAAAGAAGAATGGACAGAGAAGTACAGACTTCAAAAACAGCAACAACAACAACAACAACAACAACAACAGCAGCAGCAACCTGACAGAGGCTTTGTCGATTGCCGTATCGACACCAAAGAGTTCTTCTTCTCTTTCCGAAGAAGCAGACCTATTGCCAGAAAGTCTATAATCAGAGGACATCGCATTCTTAGAAACTAAAAAAGAATGCCATAGCAAACAAAAAAACAGCCCTTTTCAGGGCTACCCAATACTCTAGAAAAGAAATAACTATTAATTTGCCAATGTGTGAAGGTGGAGTAGTGTGAAAATAAACACTAACTCTTTTTCAAAAAAAATGTGAGGGTATGTGTTTGTGTGTTTGTGTGATTGTGTTTGTAAGTGATAAAGTAGGTTGGTGTGGATAGTAGATTAAAATGATGTTTGTTTTTTGGGCTGTTTGAGGTGTATATTTTGGGTTAGATTGGATTGCTTTGCGTATGTGGATAGTCTATTGAAGTGATGGGTAGCATAAAAAAGTGAGCGAGTGTTTCTTTTAGGTCCGCGCGTTGTTGTTTTTTTTGGTCATGATCTAGGTAAGATGAATTTTATGTTTTTAGGGGGATGTTTTCCTTCACGTTCGCGCTTTCAGTATAAATTGAAACTCGTTCGGCAGTCCAGCTACCCTTGTTGATTGATCAACACAGCCAGAAGAATGACTAGCAGAATAGTGAAACTGTTAGAACTCCAGATGCACCTGGAATATGCCAGGCGGATAGTAAACGAACTATCAGCGGAGGCTATAGTAGAAGAAGCAAGAATAAAGAAGGAAGAAGAGGAGAGAAGACAGAGGGAAGAGGAGGAAAAGAAAAGAGAAGAGATGATGTCGTTTAATATTCCTGAAACAGAGGATTGGGGTGCTGAAGCGAATCATCCTCCCTCTGCGCTCCCTAGAAGAAAGGTGAAAGAAGACTGGGGAAGAAGATGCGTGTGCGGCGCCAGGCCAGGAAGGTGCAACCATTAGATAGGTGCATCTGGAGTTTAAAAAAAACAGCCCTTTTCAGGGCTACCCAATACTCTAGAAAAGAAATAACGATTGATTTGCCAATGTGTGTAGGTAGAGTAGTGTGTATATAAACACTAACTCTTTTTTAAGATAGTGTGAGGGTATGAGTTTGTGTGTTTGTGTTTGTAAGAGCTCAGGTATGTTTGTGGGAATAGTAGATTATGGGTTTCTTAGCAAATGTGGAGAGTATAGTTAGGGTTATATTATAAGAAATGAGAAAGTAGGGGGATGTTTTCCTTCACGTACGCGCGATGTTGGGTCATGATCTAGGTAAGATCCATTTTATGTTTTTAGGGGATGTTTTCCTTCACGTTCGCGCTTTGAGTATAAGAACCCACAGTATTCGTCGTTCAAACCATTCTGTACAGAATAAAAAAGAAGATGGCTTCGAACCACCTTGACAAAATGGAAAAATTGCAAAACGTCCTCGACAATTTAGGAATGATGGAGCAAATGTTGGTTAACCTAAACGAGGATCACTATTCATATAGTCCCCATCGAGTGAAGATGGAGATAAACAATTTACGAAAAATGAAGGTAATCATAAGTGATCTGTTGAAAGAAATAAAGGAGGAGAAGGAGGATGAAGAGGAAAAGATAAGAATAAGAACATGGAACGAAAAAATTGAAAAAGAAGAGGAAAATGAGAAGAGGAAGAAAGAAGAAGAGGAGGAAGAGAAGAAAGAAGAGAAGGAGAAAAAAAAGAAGAGAAAGAGTGTTGGAGATAAAATAAGAAGTTGGTGGAGGAAAAGAAGAAATTAGAAGCAGAAGAAGAAGAAAACCCAAAGGCCCTTTTCAGGGCCAGCCATATTTCTCGAAAAGAGATAGTCTTTTGAATTGCCTACCCCTTTTTTAAATTTAAATTTAAATTTAAATTTTAAAAAAACTTTTTTTTAAAAAAAAAAAATCCCATGTTAAATTTCCCTTGTACGTATAGTATCCCACGATTTATTCCCATGTTAAATTCCCTTGTCCGTAAAGTGTCCCACGATTTATTCCCATGTTAATTCCCCTTGTCCGTAAAGTGTCCCACGATTTTTCGCCATGTTAAATTTCCATTGTCCGTAAAGTGTCCCAAGGGTGTTTTTAATGCTAATTCCCATTGTCCGTAAAGTGTCCCCCTTCACTACTCACTGTGCTAGAAAATGTCATGGTCTTTATTATGTGTTGACAGGTTTCGCACCTGGACATTTGGCTTAATTGCCTATAATGACTACTGTAACAATGAAATATTCGAGATATAATTTGCGCTTACATAAATTTACTTAAAATAACAGATGTCGTTATGTCTCATCGATTTCTATGTCAATGCAAATATTTTACAGCATCAGCAGCAAGTTGAAATAAACTAGTTGAAACATAAAACTTTTAAGGTTTATTTCCTGTAAAAAAAAAAAAACAGCCATGTAAAGTTTTGCAAACATAATCAGTTTTATGTTTTTTGTTTGTTTGTCTTGTCTATGTTTTGCATTTGCCTTTGAGAAAGACTCATTAAAGGGTCGAAACGCTCAGGCTAGTTAGATACTAGTTTTGCACTGTTCGTGGTAAGTGTACCGTGGCTTTTCCTGACCCTCATGCTGTTAAAAAGTGCGACTCCCTGTATATCCATTATAGCATAGGCCTCACACCTAGGGTTCAAATGCTATTTTGTCTGATATAAATTAAATACAGGATATCAAAATGAAAGCAAATATCATGTTGGCCACTAGAACTAATTCAGCTGAAGCTACTGAAAATAACAATGTAAATATTATTGACGCGCAGTGTTTTGTTTATGTAAAATAACACAGTGAAGTTAGGAGTTGGGAAAACACTATCCACCAAAAAGAAATGAATACAGAGATGCACATGGTTGTCATTGATGTTCACACTGTCCCCACCCCTAATTGGATCTGATCGCTAAATCAGTTCCCATAAAACTTAATGTTAATATAGTATTCATTCATTCGAAATATATAAATTTGTTTCAACCTTGAATAAAAAGTGTTCCGCTACATTTGTATTGGCATCATTCTGTTAAACAGGATCGCACCCAAGTTTGCGCCTACTAAGATGAGCACATCTGAGAACATATGTTTATAATTTCCTAACAATAGGCAGGTTCCCTGGCTACACAAACATTTCGATACCTAAAACTAATGAATATTAGACAATTAACTCTTGTAATTAAGTAATGTTTATACAAATTGTATGCCAACTGTTGCTGGGGGTAGGGGTGGGAACGGGTAATTGATAGCAATAAATACAATTCCCGGTTATGGGCGTGTGATGAGTCGGCAGCACACAGGACTGTCATTTGGCCATGCCATGTATTTCCACTGGGATCCAAACTTTGTAAGCTCTTGTTATACAGTAGAGCAATCCAACTTTGATTTGCAACAAATACAAATATTTGGCCATTCAGCTGTTGATCCAGTCACGTGCCATGATAAAGAAAATACACATAACTGTCATTAATATCCTTTGATTTAAGCATTTTATCGAGGGACATATGAAAGGGTGTATTCATTAGGGTTTAAGGGCACGTCAGAACAATATTCTTTATATAGTGAAAATTTAGATTAAGTTCAAAAAATTTAAACTGCTAAAACATCTTTACAAAGATAAATGTATCAAAATAAAAGTAAACATGCAGTACTACAAGACAATATATAAAAAGTGAAAATGTTAAATTTCTGTAAACATTAAGATAAAAGTGATGGCTGGATAATTAATGAGGAAGACAAGTGATTGCAGCGATAACTATATAAGATAAGTATTGATAACGGTTATAAGGAAGTAGAATACAAAGGAATGATAAGGGCCAATTTTGACCCCTAATTAGATCCATACGAAACTTTTATAAATAAATTCATTAAAATTTATAAAAGGAGTGAGATCATTCCTGATATTAGATATACATAAGGTTCAAAAACGGGAAGAAATCTGTTTACGAAATGTTAACTTTATTTGCACTAAAAAGCCTGCTTCATTATTATTTGTACGTAGATGAGTGACGAGTGACATGGCAAACTGAACAACAGACAGACCGCTAACAAAGATACACATTACCTGAAAACATTTTGGAAAATGGCACACATTCACGATTCTGAATGCCAAGTAGAATCGACGCGGTTCCAGGTTCGCATATAAGCATGCAATACACTTCGTCGTACATAAGCAAGTGAAATTCTTATTTGCCGTTACGTCTAGGGGATTAAACTTAAGTAACAGGACGCGTTAAACCTAATAAGAATTTAATGTTCGAAAATATAAATGTATTTACATGTCATTTAAAATCAAATAAAGGGAAATAATTAACAATAACGTACAGTACATGAATTCATAGAACGTTGTCCTACATTGTACTATCAATTTCGCACATATCTGGAAACTGTCCAAAGATATTCCGAATAAAGGTTATACTGTGTTTATGTGCAACCGTGCTAACACTACTGAAGAAATATAGATCTAAATCTAAAAGGTTTCGTTTCATTGTAATCCCGTGAACGTAGACTATTAATGAAGTCCTTGAAAGTTTAACATGAATAGAATTATTTAAATATTCAAGTCCTTGAATAAATTTACATTCTCCAATAAGTAGTGACTGTAAATTAATGATTTTTCACTCAGCTAAAACCAGCTAACATATATCATGAATAAATAACGATCAGAAATAACGCGTCATTTCCTCTTAAAACAATTGCACATGGGCAACGATAATGATGTCTGATCCTTCCTAAACAAAAGTTTGATGCTTCGCAGTTATACAAGTGTGATGTTTGTAAGTAATCAAAGGAGACCGACATGGTTTCTTAACAAAAACCTGATGAGAGGAATATTTGTTTACAAATGGAACCTTGTGAATCAAAATATATTTATCAGTTGTATTTGCCGCTTTTTCTAACGTTTCGGCATCTTTCTCATCCAGGTATGTTCCAATGTCACTACTGACTTAATTCTTGAACTTTTTAATCAATATGAATTTTTTAAGATTATCATATTTATCATAGATTTTGTCAACCTTCTTAGCTGTACACCATCTAGTTAGCAAACATTCTTTTTTCATACAAATTCAAGATGAGTCCATGTCGTTTCCTTTCTACAATTTTTAATGTTTGACGATAGCTCTGATGCACCATTGCATGAGCCTTCAAGACATTTCCTATGACCGCATCGTAGTCACCGGTCTGTTCCGACGAGCTGCAGTATATACATCGCTAAGCATGCTCTGCAAAAGCCAGGTCTAATAATCATTCGGATATTATAAATTCTCAGCAATTTTCTGAAACCTGAGAAAATATTTGTCTACCTCCTTTTCTCTAACAGGGACAGCCTGTCTGATAGATTTGACGAGATTAAAATATGTACATGTATTTCAATGAGAGTACCATTTAATGGTCAGTTCCGATTCCCTAAATCGAAATTCCCTATCTACATTCTCTCTCTCTCTCTCTTTCTCTCTCTCTCTCTGTCTCTCTCTCTCTCTCTCTCTCTCTCTCTCTCTCTCTCTCTCGCATTTACATTAGTATTATTCTCTACACCTTCTCTTTTCACCATTTTGATTCACCTTATGCATTTGAACCGCTCCAGTGGCCTAAGTGGTTAGAGCGTCTGCCTCGGATGCAGGATATCGCAGGTTCGATCTCCGGCCGAGTCATACCAAAGTTTCATAAAAATTGGTCTAGCAGCTGCCTCGCTAGGCGCTCAGCATTAAGAAGTTAGTATTAGGACTGGTCGGCCTTGTGTCCGGATAAGGTGACTGGGTGGGACATCATACTACATGGCTGCGGCATGATGCCCCAGTGATAGACATCACGATAAACTGTCACACTGCAGACATCGTAGCGATATGACTGAATTTTTTAAAGCTTAAAAATCAGAATCACACACACACACACTCCTGCATTTTCATTTGTTCCTTTTACATTTGCATATCACTCTCCTCCTTTCTCTCTTTCTCCTGCCTTTTTCTATCTTTCTCCTTTTCAATCTTTTGTCTATGTCTTGCCGAAGCTGTAGTTTTATTATGTCTATTTCCCGTAATTTCCTGCCCCAACCAGACTGGGTCTTCTTTATCGAACCATAAACACGTGTATTTAAAACGTTCTGGTTCACGAAATATCTATCAAGACATTCTTGATGTCACGTTTCCTCATAGAAGCCATGGCTTCAGCATGATCATAATGCTTTGCAAGTTCAAGCAACTCGTCCATTTTTTAGGACTCTTAATTTTCCCTGGATAGGATCGTCAATAAACTTCTCTACTTGGGATGTCATGGTGAACGGATGTTTGTTTCACTAATAATTTCCCAGACATGGAATCAAAATACCAGATATTACTTGTCACAAACTGACACATTCACTTACTTTATTTATGCTTTAAATAACATTAGACTTTCCGTACAATAAAGACCTGAAAACGTATTATCCGAAGTTGACTGTAGAATACTAACTCGTGTATGACCGTTATAGTGGCTTGATACGTCTCACCAGGCGAGATAGTCTTGCACTTCATGTAGTCTAACCAAAGGTGTACATAAAGTGACGATACGCCAGGTAAAACTGGGACAGTCACGTGTACGATTACTGTGGACAGGAGCTACAAAAAATGGATATCTATCGCAGCCAGATTAAACTGATTTTAACCCTGGAGAGTTAAGGCTGGGTTGTGAGACTGCTAAAAGGAGTTTCTGCTAGTCAGGGAATCCAGCCACAAGGGCGGGGAAACCCAGCACGTTTTAAGAACACCACGACATAGGGGTCTCAGTCACTTGAAGTACCTAATAATTCACATCACGGTGAAGAAGCCGTTGGAGTGGCACCTATAGTGAATAAGCCAACAGAGCGCGTACCTATATAGTGTGAAAGGCAGAAAGCAGTTCGATGACAGTCTAGAATGAGGGAACCATTATAAGGACAATAATTCCATGCTAGAAGTATCAGTGAACCATATAGTGCTCTAGAGAACGTCAAGAACAGTTAATTACATTTATGAACGGTTTAAATGAAGTTATTTTTTACTAGTATACAATACTTTTTTCATTCAGCACACTCGTTTAATTAGATCATCTTAATTTTGTATGAGTGTCGTCTCTATGTTCTTCTTAAGTATCGTTCCAACAATCCTTTCGTCCATTCTGCGCCTCTACCAAAATTTCAAATAATGAAATTCAAACTTCAAAAAACGATCGTCTGAAATATCAAAAGCTCTGAAATATTAAAAGTTCGAAAATATTTGTATGCATTTTTATCCTGTATATATTGTTGTAAAGCGCTTAGAGCTTCTAAAGATTAGGCGCTATTCAAAGTCCTCATTATTATTATTATTATTATTATTATTATTATTATATATTCAAATTAGGTTCAAGTTACCATATGATATGCCATGTGTCAAGTGACCGAATCATACATGACCAATAAATATACATTGTGGCAAGTGACCGAATAATACATGACCAATAAATATACATTGTGGCAAATGACAAATTGTACATAACTAAATAATAATCCCCGTGGCAAGTGATACAAATGTCCATAATTAAGTAATAATCCTGTGGAAAGAGACAAAATTATACACAAACTAAGTAATAATCCCTGTGGCAAGTGACAAAATTGTACATACGTAAGTAATAATCCTTGTGGCAAATGTCAGAATTGTACATAACTAAGTAATAATGTGTGTAGGAAATGGCAGAATCGTACATAACTTAGCAAACTTCTTTGTGGCAAATGTGATAATCGTACATAAGTACAAATCTCTATGACAAATGTCAGAATCGTACATAACTAAGTAATAATCCCCAAGACAAATGTCAGAATCGTACATAACTAAGTAATACTCCCTGTGGGAAAGGTCCAAATTGTGCTTAACTAAGTGTTACGAGTCGTGTATGCTCTTCAAATACACAAAAGAAAAGTGTGAAAAGCAACAAGCTTTATAAAATTCAACACATAATTTAGTTCCCTTGAGTACAAAGTTAAAATGTAATAAAAGGAACCTACGGTATTACGAATCAAATTCCAAATAATCACAGAATTACAGAATCAAGTCCTAATAATTTAAAGTCCCCAAGAAAATTCAGTAGAAGTCAAAATTAAATCTAAAGCTGAAGGTATTGACGTATTTGGTATAACCTGTATAAGGCTGATGTGTCAACAGTCTTTGTTGAATGACAATAATATATTTCCAGGTTTTAATTGACTATAACTTTCAGTGAATATCCGTCCAAGAAATGTATCAGAGCATTTTTGTATTTCCAGAGAAATCAGTCACAAGAGTTCAGTAATTTGACGAAATAGATTTCAGCCCAAAATGAAATACTGGTAACAACATTAAATACAAATTGACTGTGCTAGATCTTCAAAACATGAATGAATTTTCCCTTCACTGACATGATTATAGTCATCTACTTGACCTCCGGTCACAATTAGCATTTTCTAAAAATAACTATTACCTAATGGAAAATAACCTTCTGGAATGATCCTGATGTGCAAAAAATACAAAGTTTAGTTATTATAAGAAAACTATTGCTAAAGTTAAATTATTAAACCTGGACTACGTCAGGTACACCAGGTAATTTCCAATAATCTTGGCCTAGATCCAAATAAACATATTTACTTCTATTAATAATTACCCTGATAGTAAACCCAGACACATAGAGAATAATTTAGCTATGTATTAGTTGTTTACAGTATAAAATAATAAAATAATCAATTCAGGTCAAGCATAATTTAACAAAGGCTTGGACAAGGTAAACTCCAACATAAAATATTACATTATAATGAAATGTAATGCAATATAAAAATAAGTAACACACAATGTCAATTAAATATGCATAACATAAGTAAAATTCCTTGTGGCAAATGTCAAAAACGAACATGATCAAGTGCTATGCCCTGTAGCAAGCGACAATTGTACAAGAACATGTAATATGTTTTTCGGTATGTTATTTCATTAAATGAAACATGGAGACATTAGTGCTAAAAAATTCAGTAAGTTTTCATCTTTCAGGCATAGGAAGTAGATACTTAGGCCCTTGGATTCAATTAAGTAATCAGTCGTGATTTTAAACATGTGCAGCAAACCAAAGCCTTACTGCAACAAACACTATATTGGATGATTTTTAACAAAAACTACTATAAACTTTAGCAAAACTAATTTTTTATATCGTTTTTGTTGTTCCTGTCGGACACGAATACACTAAATAGGCATTACATTATATTTCTAATTGACTTTCTAATGGGCACTACAACCTATTATAATGTAATCTCTAAGTGGTACTACAACCTCTTTATAATGGAAATGGACTTTCTAATGATCATTAAAACCTAACTACTACTACTACTACTGTTTTTAATTTGAATATATCAATTTGAAAGAAGTTCGATGAGTGATTATTGGTCAAGACGTGCAAATTTGCTTGATTACAAAAACAAAATATATTTTATGACTTGAGTAATATCTATTAATATTTCCGAGAAACATATTACTTAAAGCATATATATTAATGATTGTCAGTGTAGAGAAAAAAATCGAAAAGGCTTTTCAATTGGAGAGGTTTTAATCATCTCCCAATGTACTGTCTTGTCTTGCAGCATCTTTCACTGTACTGTCTTGTCTTGCAGTATCTACACTGTACTGTCTTGTCTTGCAGTATCTCCCAATGTACTGTCTTGTCTTGCAGTATCTTCCACTGTACTGTCTTGTCTTGCAGCATCTCCCAATGTACTGTCTTGTCTTGCAGTATCTCCCACTGTACTGTCTTGTCTTGCAGCATCTCCCAATGTACTGTCTTGCCTTGCAGCATCTCCCACTGTACTGTCTTGTCTTGCAGTATCTCCCAATGTAGTTTTGTCTTGCAGCAATTCCCAACGTACTGTCTTGTCTTGCAGTATATCCCAATGTACTGTCTTCTCTTGCAGTATCTCCACTGTACTGTCTTGTCTTGCAGTATCTCCCACCGTACTGTCTTGTCTTGCAGTATCTCCCACTGTACTGTCTTGTCTTGCAGTATATCCCACTGTAGTGTCTTGTCTTGTAGCATCTCCCAATGTACTGTCTTGCCTTGCAGCATCTCCCACTGTACTGTCTTGTCTTGCAGCATCTCCCAATGTACTGTCTTGCCTTGCAGTATCTCCCAATGTACTGTCTTCTCTTGCAGTATCTCCACTGTACTGTCTTGTCTTGCAGTATCTCCCACCGTACTGTCTTGTCTTGCAGTATCTCCCACTGTACTGTCTTGTCTTGCAGTATCTCCCAATGTACTGTTTTGTCTTGCAGCAATTCCCACTGTACTGTCTTGTCTTGCAGCATCTCCCAATGTACTGTCTTGTCTTGCAGCATCTCCCACTGTACTGTCTTGTATTGCAGAGTCCGATTGTACAGATTACATCGATCAGCTTAGTCCAAAATTCACCTACAGCGTTTGTTCGGTCTGAAAATTGAAACCGGTGACATAAAAGTTTACCTGAAAGTAATAATTAAGTCTGTTTTTTCACGAATATATATTTTCCCACAATATTCTTATATCACATTTCGTTTTTATTTCTCCAGAGAATGCCACGTTTGTAACAATATTCCATCAAATACTGTTGCCCGATGAGTTTTAATTCTTTTTATAATCCTTTCCATAATTAGCTTGCCAGTCGAAAGGTAATTTTTAATTCTCAGGAGGGAAGCATTTTTCCTTTAAAATAACTTTAATTTTATGGCATATAAACTTTGTTCCTCATTCAAAATGATGACACTATGCTAAGCGCAGTAATATAGCTCAGGAATGCTAACTGTTAGCAACATTCGTGGTTTTTCTTTGTTTAAGAAGTCAATGTGACAAATCCTTGACAATCCACGATAACTGATGTATACAGATTTAACTAACATTACCAAGGTTTTCTCTTAGATGATCTGTCAAGTATGGTTAATTTCATATGATCATGTACTTTTTCATTACCTACCGTACGACTGCGATCATTGGTTCTCCGAGTGAAAAGAGAAGAAATAACTATAAAGAGTTAATGCCGCGATGAGCGTAACGTGATTAAAAATGAAAATAGTCTAGTTAAATACTGTCCGACATCATCATTATCATTCACTGTCTAGGACGGGAGACATTTTATAAAGTGTTTCTATGCCCTGACAGTAAAGATGTTCCGGTCTCGTATTCCAATTGTGATTTAGCCTGCATACTTAATTAATCTGAAATGAAGCTCTTTTGTAATTTTTCAAATCGCAGCTTTTGGGCCACAAAAGGCAATCATCCTGGGTTTATCGAGAGGTCAGCTGTTTATCAACGGTACTAAATGTCCCTTGAAAAAGCGATTATGGCAACCGACCAAGAGGGTGCTAGATGACCGTTTAATAATCGGTCACGACTTCACCTATTTTATATATAGGACAGTGGACACATATCTTTATGTCAAAAGCAATAAGATTTTAAGTCCGTAAACTGAATCTTGCGTTGTAACAAGAGTCAGAAAGTTCAAAAAATTTGCAACGACGTACAGAGTTCATTCCGTCCATACACAGTTGCTTGTATTCAAACCTAACTGCTTTGGAAGTGCAACTATGTCTATTCGTATGTGATATAAATAAAATATATGTATCGTATGTACGCTGTATCTTTGATATACCATTCGTTGTATACATTTTTCATTAAAAGTTATATATTTTCTCTCTCTCTCTCCTTCTTTCTCTCTCTCTTTCTCTCTCTCTCTCTCTCTCCTTCTTTCTCTCTCTCTCTCTCTCTCTCTAGTAAGTAGACAGAGAGATAATATATCGATGGTCACTCTTCTCGAGCAAGGTGGGTGGGTGGCCATGAAATGGACCGATGAGTGGTTTTTTTTGTGTGTGGAACAAATTCAGAAACGGTAAGTAATGAGCTTTAATTGCCTTATACCTTTGTCAAGGCCTACATTTTTGCTTGCTACTGTCGATGATTTGGTACAGATGGTTACTGTTCGTATCTCATGAGTAATGGGAGTGTTGACTGGGTTGGAATGTTTGGCTCGGGAAGGTCTTTTCTCTTGGGTCGAGTTAAGGAAGTCTGATACAATTGTTTCAGACTCCCTGACTCTGCCTAAATGTCTAAGAGTACCGTGGCCGTTTGACTTTCACCGTCCTTTTTTTTTCTCCTAGACCTTGTTTCTTCTCTGCTTCTTCTTCGTCCTCTCGTTTTCTTCTTGCCTCTTGCTCTCGCTGTTGAATGAGAAAGGCTTGTTCTGCTTCTTTCTGCCTGCAAAAATTTATCCAATTCTTCTTTCTGTCTCTGTCTGAAACCTTCGATTTGAGGTAAGGAAGGAAAAGGTGGTGAAGGTAGTGGTATATATATACACATATATATATATATATATATATATATATATATATATATATATATATATATATATATATATATATATAGAGAGAGAGAGAGAGAGAGAGAGAGAGAGAGAGAGATTGTAATACACCAAAGGGGTTTCTATACCAATCGAATTCATCCCTGCCGTCTCGCTAGAAGTCATTGCATAATAAATAACTGTTTAAAATTAAAAAAAAACCCAAAAATATTATCCTCCCTAACTTTTGCGGGAATGCATTGACGGCACAATACAAATATATTAATTCTAGCATTCCTAATTTTTGTAGGAATGCATGGACAGCACAATGCACATGCTTAATTCTAGCATCCCAAAGTTTTGCTATCACAGGTATTTTACACCAGGACTTTATCCCCGACTATACCGGGGGGAGGGGCTCTCACTTACAGTGCCAAAATTCTCATTACCCAATCATGGTCAAAACAGTGCCACTGCTTCATGAGTTTGTGTTCTCGCATTGCTGGTTACCTCCCAGGTGTTTTACACCAGGACTCTGTCAAGACTTAAAGCAAGGGTGTTTTACACCAGGACTCTGTCAAGACTGAAAACAGGGGTGTTTTATACAAGGGGTCTCACTTACAGTGGTAAAGTTCTCATTAGCCAATCATCGTCAGAACAGTGTCACTGCTTTATAGGTGCTTTTTTTTTCATTGTTGGAACCCCTTGGCTATTATAGCAAATGCATTTAACAGTCTGGTTTACTCTTACTGTCTATTTTTACCATGAGGTTTTCCACCTCGTGGTTGAACGCTCTGGTTTCTGGACATGTCCAAGTAATTCTTCCGCTGCTCTAAGATCAACAGAATTATACTGATCACTTTAAATTTTGTGCACCCCCTCCCCAAGATCAAACCCCGGGGAGTGCGAAATCAGCACCCACCAATTTTCACATTTCGATTATGGGATTCCGGAACGCTAACCTCTCGACCACGGAGCCTTCTAACTATTGTATGTTTCCAAAATTATTATGAAGTTACCCACACCTGGTGCAATACCTGGAAATTTCAAAATAGCATTGGAGCATGGCATATTCCTTGTCCATGACTATGCCCTTGTCCCAGGAAAAGGGGGACAAGTGACAGACACGGCAATTATTATCACTAAGCCCTGGTCCGGGGACCAGGTACACACATTGCAATACAACAGGTAAATAGAGACCCCCAAACCCACCCCCTTCCCCCAATACAGAAACCCCATCTGATTGTCACACAAGATTGTGAGCTACCAATCACAATTTTATATTCGCTAATGAAGTACTTTGTGGGGAAACTCCATTTTGAGCAATACTTCCTCCCTGTTGTAAAATACCAGGAATCCGTTAAGGACTTAGACAAGCGAGATCACTATATTGGTACCGTTTAATCTTAAAGGAGTTATCTCCACTGATTTTATCATAGATTTTTTCATCAGATGCTTGTCCACCGGAGCTAGCGCCAAGCGCTTTGATTAACAAGTTCACTGCTGTGTCAAAGTATACTGAAATATTATTCGCTGATCACATTTCTTTGAAAATTTCGAATTAGTTATACCCTCAACCACACGTTGTACTAAAGCTGGGAAAATACCGAAATATTGGCAAGCTCCTTTCATTGATGGAAATAGTATTTCTTCGATTCTCTGTGGATATACAAATATAACTAGCTGTGTATGATTATTATTATTTCCAGTATTTCCAGTGCCTGAAGATTTCCCAGAGAATTATTCCTTGGATTAGAATCAACTTGATCAATCACAAGACCTTTTTTCTATCAATCCACTGTAACACTCATACACAAATATATGAGCGTGATAATGTTTTTCCCTAGCAGTGATCATGAGATAACCAGCATTAGTAACAAAACCGACCGGTCTATTCAGTCGACAGGTCCTAATGACACAAGCACGCGAGGCCTCATAATTATCAAAGATGGGATGCGCTCGGAACGCTTGCGTTTCAAATTCATCGACGTTATTTCCTTGCTCCATTTATATAGTATGTACCTTTTGTCTAAATTATGTTGATTGTCTTTTGCTATGGAACTGCTCTTGATCCCGAAAATCAGGCGAGATAGTCTTCGGAGTCTTTTATCGAAGATTCATGGCCATCATTTTTTTAATATCATAATACCGTTTCAAAGCTCTTTATTTTCTACCCCCACAGTCTACGCACAAATGGCACCCCCCCCCCCCACTCCCTTGTTGCATTTGAAATGCGGTTTTCGTCCTAGACTCACTTGTCGTACATTCTGCAAATACTATCCATATAAATGAGCTACACACGACTTATTACCCGGAGTTTTTGATCCAATCATCAAATATTTGCAACTATTCCTTGCTCGTAAAGTCATTGTATATTAATAACTTGCTGTTTAATTTAAATATATATTTGCCTTAATTATATGCTGGAGGAGTTTACAAGATTATCTGCGATCAAACCTTGTCAAGCTAGATGCGATCTTGAAAGACTAACCTCTGTCCCGAGGACCATGCACACACCCCGGTACATACTAGTTGATGGTAATCTGGGATTAATTGATCGTATCCGTATGGCTAAGAAGGAGTTTAGATATGATGGTGTAATGGACGTCTGGTCAAGAGTCAGAGTAAAAGTCGACAATATTTTCAGTAATGCTACCATGAATGACCAACGATCAAGGACAATCATTGATTATGTGGATCCGGGTGAACACAGATATTTTCTCAGAATAAAATTTATTATTGCCGTGGATGACGATGGCGACGTAACCTGGGTTATCTTTGATTTTCGTAATCCTGTTCGTGAATCACGAAACCACAAGAGTGCCAGCACCAAGGTGTTGCCGTGTTAGATAAAAATTCTAGACCAGGAATGTTAATTGGCATTGACAAAACATACTAAGAGAGAGCATGCGCAGTTACTGCAGTTGCTTGTGGGATTTATCCTTTAAATAAGCCTAATAGTAATGCACTTTTGATGACGAGACTTGGCATTCGCACCAAAACTAGTGTTATCCTAAATTGTGTCCCCCAGAGAATCACAGAACACTTCATGAGTGCGTTGCAATGGAAGGGTCGCACAAATGTCCGGACGAGTAAGTGTGGTGGAACGTGGTTTAAGTAACATAATTATAATGTTAACGGGTAAATATATTGACTACTACCAGATGTGTTATCCTCGTTATATTTTTATAATAATAATAATAATAATAATAATAATAATAATTTATCGTTCATTGTTCTCTTATCTCAGGATCAATGATACCTGATACAGCACTGCTTAAAGTAAGAATTAATTTCCTTCCATGTAGTCAAGTATTGCAATATTGATGATATCTATCGTAACCTAGGCACTCAATACTGATACTGTTATATATATATATATATATATATATATATATATATATATATATATGTGTGTGTGTGTGTGTGTGTGTGTGTGTGTGTGTCCTATTTGTTACCGTAAAAAATTTGATATCTGTATCATTTGCATTGCATACTGGCCAGTCAATTTTAAAATACTTAATTTATAGTTCCCTAGGAATGTCTTCAAAATGAATTATCCTGTCCTGTATTTTGTGAATACCATATTTTTAAAGGCCTTATTATCATCATCGTCATGATAGCATCTAGAATTTTAAATAAAATATTTATGATAAACACGGGGACAGTCAGAACGCTGTGATAAGGTAAATGAAAAATATATGCAAATAACGAATGATGCATTAAAACTATACACCATATTGAAAAGAAGAAGAAAAAAAGCAACAATTATTTACAGATGTAATTGTACATGAATATAATTCTGCCATAATAAGTGACCAAGCATACAAATATATTGAGATATACAAGCTTGTTTCGTATTTAGTGGCCATGATATGAGTACAGTTTAGTGTGATCCAAACGGTTCATATACATATGGGGCATACAGTTAAAAACATAACCAGTAATAAAACGACGAATAGCCTTCATTTGCCTACGTCATCTGGTATAAGCACGGCACAACCAGAAACTCTCTTATCGGATAGGCAGGGAACAGGTGAAATTTTCAGCTCAAATAATATACGATTTCAAAGACTAAAATGGAGTCTTGGCAATGCATCTTTAATTAGATACGTGATTAATTGTACTGATTAAATTGGAATCATGGCAATGCATCTTTAATTAGAGACGTGAATACTTAACACTAATTTCAACAGATTTCCATTGATTTTAAGAATCAACATACATCTATGGAAATGCTCTCTTCTTAAAAGTAATTAACTTTAGAAAATAATGTCTCTAATTAAAGATACACTGACATGAATCCATTTTAATCAGGGTAATTAATCACGCCTCTAATTAAAGATGAATTGCCATGACTCCATTTTAACAAGTGTAATTAATCACGTATCTAATTAATTAAAGATGCATTGCCATGACTCCATTTTAATCAGTGTAATTAATCACGCCTCTAATTAAAGATGCACTGCCATGACTCTATTTTAACCAGTGTAATTAATCATGCCTCTAATTAAAGATGAATTGCCATGACTCTAATTTAATTAGTGTAAATAATCACGTATCTAATTAATTAAAGATGCATTGCCAAGACTACATTTTAATCAGTGTAAGCATCACGTATCTAATTAAGTAAAGGTGCATTGCCACGACTCCATTTTAATCAGTGTAATTAATCACGTATCTAACTAATTAAAGATGCATTGTCATGACTACACTTTATTCAGTGTAATTAATCACGTCTCTAATTAAAGATGCGTTGCCATGACTACATTTTGATCAGTGTAATTAATCACGTATATAATTTATTAAAGATGCATTGCCAAGACTACATTTTAATACGTGTAATCATCACGTATGTAATTAATTAAAGATGCATTGCCAGGACTCCATTTTATCCAATGTAATTAATCATGTATCTAATTAAAGATGCACTGCCATGACTCCATTTTAAGAAGTGTAATCAATCACGTATCTAATAAAACATCGGAAGCTTAGTCTGCGAACTACAATCACCGGCTCCTTCAACAGTGACGCCGCTGATAATTTTGATCTCCGTCTTTCCTATCAAATGAGATTTCAACTCAAAAACGAGATCTACTAACTATAATCACTGGCTCCTTCAACAGTAACGCCGAATTTTGATCTCTGGCTGTACTACCGAACGAGATTTAAACTCGTAAACGAGATTTTAAATCACTTGCTGTCATATTCGGAATACCATCATCTTATCCGCATCAATGTGTTGTATCTTAGAAGAGGGAGAATTAGTAATTTATATCTTAGAAGAGCGAAGGTCAGAGTCATCCAATATAATTCGTTGCAAGGTATTGTTCCAAATAACGAATAATATAAACGTTGTTGGCGAGAAAATTATAAACAATATCATGGTTACGCCAACAATTTGTCATGATGTATCTGTATAATACAAGAAAGACCTCGAAATTAAGTATCTCATGGAAGGGTGGGGTTGGTTGGAGCTTATCGCGCAGTTTGGAATGAAATTGATATTCCTCAAATGAACTGGCGAGTAAACAGCTTTCTAACCAAATGGTACAATAGTTGATGGTTGTTGCCTCTTTATATTTAACTAGTCGTTAACTACCATGGGCTAGACCGCTCCAGTTTCCTAGTGGTTAGGGCGTCCGCCTCGGATGCGGGAGGTCGCGGATTCGAACCCCGGCCGAACCATACCGAAGACTTGTAAGAAGAGTAGTAACAGCTGCCTCGCTAGACGCTCAGCATTAATAGGTTAGTGTTAGGACTGGTCGGCCTGGTGTCAGGAGTATGTAACTGGGTAGGATATATATGTGGCATCATGTCCCAGTGCTAGACATCATTATAAACTGCCACACGATAAGACTGAAAAATTGTTAAAACTCCAAAACACACATACACACTAGCATGGGCTAATAGGTATATCACCCCACCCACCCCATGGGCACTGTTTTCCTTTGCCTTCGGCTCTGTATTATTTGTACGTAAGTAAAAACACACAACACCATCCCTTTGTTCAGTTTAAGAAATTTCACGAATTGATTAATTGTCGCATTAAGCACCTAATATAATTGTAACACTTAGTGCTTATTTGCTTGGGCGAGTCTGTCTGTTTTTACTCAACAGGAATGATGTCGTTTATAATGTTCTGTAAGCTTTAAATAATTTTGTAAATTTCCATTATGTAGTGATGTACTTGCCTGATGTACTCGCACAAATAATAGGGTTACTGTGTCCTTTCATTTAAAAATATGTCGACATTTGTTTTGGTATGGGGGACATATGTCAGTTATTTCCCCTTGATATTCAAGGCAGCGCTTGGAAATTTGGTTTACTTCGTCTATGTTCAACTGATACTTATGACCTTCTGAAAAATGCTTGTTGTGCCTCAACAAAAGAGCGAGAGCGAGTTACCTTTATTACAGACGTTTCCTTTTAAAAGGAAGGTCAGACTGATTAGTCACAGTGTGAATGTGGTATTTAAATTTATTCAAATGACTGTATATGCCGGCCCAGAGTTAGAACTTTTATGTTGTCTTGACTATGATCATTAAAAAAACTTTCTTGTATCATGTATTTTGTACCTTGGTATTTCATTGGTCTGAACTGTTGATATATCTTCCTGTCTGCAGTATGTTTTATGTATACATGCATGATACAAACCAGAAATCACATTATGGTACATTATAGATATTGACATGGGTGAATTGTAATTACATTCTTTTTTTTTTGTTTTGTACCATTTCTAACAAAACACCCACCATCACGATGATATTAAAATTTACACCAAGTACACATTATTCCATTCTTATTATCAGGTTTTAAAAAAAAATAATTATAATTAATTTCTGTTATTTACATACAGTTTGTCATGACAATGGATGTCTTCTTATGATACAAGTATAAATTACCCAACCTTGTGTGATACAGTGTTTTGCAGAAGATAGTATGGATACATGCTGAAATCACTAATAGACGACCATAGATAGTTGCCTCGTTCTTTGTCGATACAGTTGAGAAATCCCAAAGTAAATCAAGACAATATCAACTAACATAATGCAAATTATAAAGTAATTACATGTTCATATATATTATTGTAATTGCAGTTAAAATTTTGAATAGTTGTCATCTCAGTATTGTCATTTTTTGAAATAAAACACCTGACAGGTAGGTATTTGTGTTGGAATTGTAAACTGAGTACATTTATTGCATTGTTTATTATGTCTTCCTGTTCACACTCAAGATTTTAAAGGTGGGTATTCTTTTCTAATGACTGTTTTATACACCAATACAAGGAACTTACATGTCAAAACAAAGTGTTACTTTAAAAATTGTATTACTTGAAGAGAGGAAATGACACCTTCAAATGCAGGATAACTGAAATATGTCATCTCTTCAACCGCTTTATGACAGAAACAATTACGTAATTGTTTCGTAAATGATTGTGAATTAAATTTATTGAGTTCTGGCCAGAATATTCGGAGGTTGAAGTATGGATCATTTGGATACTTACCATAATCATAATTGTTGAGTCAGTCCAAACACTCAGTGGATTAGGTTAGAAAACTTGTTGTTCCACAGTCAGCTTGATATTGATATTTTTCTGACATGAAAGGTTTGAAAACCAGTCTAGCATCACAAGACGCCAACATGGTGTTGGCAAAGCGAAGCCGCTTACCAGATGGCCTAGCAAACTTAATGCTGTTACCCAGAGTCATACATGCATGAAACCGATATGAAAATTATTTCTTTTTTTCAGAAATTCAGAGCATTAGAATAATTATGTCTTTAATCTGCTGAAAGATAAGATGAAACTATGGCGTTGATGACATTTGACCTGGTACTCCTCATTTGCATTGCTAGTTGCATGAGTACACAAATCTCGCAACCCACGTATTCATGACATCATAGATCCAGTTGTCACATAATGTCAGTAATAACCCATTTGAAATGTTGCAGAAACAAATAAAAATCTTAAATGAAAGTTGCAAACTGTTTGTAATAAAAAAACCCTACAATGACAGAACACAGAATTCTCTATATATTTATATAGCATGATGTCCCACCCAGTCACATTATCTTGACACCAGGCCGACTAGTCCATACAATAACCACGTAATGCTGAGCGCCAAGCGAGGTTGCTGTTAGTACCATTTTTTTATGTCTTTGATATGACTCAGCCAGGGATCGAACCCACGACCTCCCGCATGCAAGGCGGAAGCTTTAACCACTAGACCACCGGAGCGGTTGAACTTAAAGTATTATGAAGAGAAGTGAATCCAAAAGCTAGTCCTTATAATGGTCTATGAAAGTCATTAATGAAAGAAATATTCCTTATAAATTTCAATACCGGAAATGTACTGGTCCTCTAAGAACTGTGTCGTTGTCAAGATGGCTTTGTCCTGAATTCCTTCGATATCAGTTCCAGAATAATATGATAGTCCAAATAATGAGCACTTTCGATTTACAGTGAACAGTCCAAACAAATCTTTTTCCTCTCCAAAAATATCTAAGTACAACATAAATTATGTCTGTAGACTTACAACAGGAACACAATAAGTGTGAATGACTCCAAAAGTCGGAATAAAACTGAGTGCTTAACTTTCTCCTTATATATACCGTTTGTTGCGACAGTACTTCCCACAAAAGACCCCACGTGACAGCATACACTTTTGAGTTTACGTCAAATTAAATACAGTGAATATTATTCACATAACCTCGCGCAACCAATGGGAAGTCACATAATTCTTGAAACATCGATGTCCCATCAGACACTGTGAAACTACACTGTAGGCGCCATTTTAAGTCTTATTAAGCTTATTATTGCTAATTGTCAACACGTACTAAACATCTATTTATAAATCCTGTTTAATACTATACTCGTCATGTGGGTCACACTAAACTAAAGGAGCTTTTTGCTTTAGTGTGGTGTTCGAATATCCCAAAGACCAGACGCCAAGTAATTTTCTCAAGAAACAAACCAAATGGAAATTACCAAGCTTAAGTTGGAGTATCGAGTAGAACCGCAATGATTTTGAAATTTATGAAGAACTAAATTTAAAAGCTGAAAAGCCAACCTTTTACAATCTGTTAGTACATTTGCAAAAACGTTATTAACTATGAAGAAAACAAGGGTATTGTTTCCACATACTCGTCCAAGACTATTGGTTTCATAAAATGCACTTTTCTCACCTTTTCACACGTCCAAGTACTGTACTCTCGTCCAAAGATTTGATGAAATGTATCAGCTTTATTCCATAGATATAAGAAAGGAAATAATATACAACATTAATTCTTAACAGGATTTACATTTTTCAAAAATATTGGTTCATGGTACAAATTTCGCTGCTTCATGTGTATATATTTTGCTGCTGGAGATGGATATGTTGACTGCTTGTATGCCCTCATTTTTACTGTTAACTCCAGATGATTGAGAAAAATCTGCAGGTATTTCCTTCCATATTTCCTCAAGCCTGCCCACTCATGCGAAAAGTGCAACTACTAACTACAAATACACTGGTTTAATTTCTAACCTGCGTCAATTTTGGATATTGTTTACAATAACTGCAATCTAAGTAAATAAATTGAAGCAAACATTTTAATCATCCACTTTCACGTGAAATTTCTTTCTCCTGATCTTCCTTATTTCTGTCCTCGTGAAAATATCTTATTTTATTCATGGAGTAAATATAAGTTTGCCTGACAAATAATTCTAAAGTGATCACAACATTTTGTCGTTTAAATAGAGGCAGGTCATTGATTAACGTAAACGTTTCACATCAAAAGTAAATATCACGCCTGCAAGTTAACCCTATATATTGAACTAAAAAGTAAAAAACCATTACTGTCATTTAACCAGTTCATAAAGAAACCAATGCTCATTTCCAATTGCTGAAAGAGAGAATGAGTGGGTGCATAATACTTGCACAGTGGGTAAACATTACGTCGTCCGCATCCAATGTGTTTAATGTCTAATTATAATATTTGCCCACCCACCCCTCACAAATCACTACGTAATGGAAATGTACAGAATTATACAAAGCTTACAGAACACTAAAAACTACATCATTCCTTTTGTGTAAAACAGACTCGCCCAAACATGTATGGATTAAGTGTTAAAACTATATTAGGTGTTTAAGGCGAAAGTTCAGCAATTCATGACATTTCTTATACTGGACAAGGGGATGGTGTTGTGCGCATTTACTTAAGTACAAAAACTACAGAGCAAGGGGCAAAGGAAAATAATGCCCATGGGGCTGATTATAATAACCTATTACCCTATGCTAGTTACCAAATTGTTAAATATAAAGAGGCAAGAACCATCAAAGACTGCACCATTTAATTAAAAAGCTGTTTAGTCGCCAGTTCATTAGAAGAATTTCAGTTTCAATCCAAACTACACGATAACCCCTACGCCACCCTTCCCTGAGATAATTACCAAACTACACGATAACCCTACGCCACCCTTCACTGAGATAATTAATGCTGAAGTCTTGTATTATACAGATACATGACAACTTGTTGGTTTAGCCATGATATTTTTCTTAACATAACCGCGCCAACAAATTAGTTTATATTCTGTATTAATTGGAAAAATACCTTGCAACGAATAATATTGAATGACTGACCTTTGCTCGTCTAAGTTATATATAACTCGCTAAAATGCTCACTATGCTAAGATAGGCCTATAAAACATTGATGCAAATAAGATAATGGTATTCCGTATATAAAAACACGTGATTAAAGTCTCGTTTTTGAGTTTAAATCTCGTCCAGTAGTACAGCGGCGTTACTGTTGAAGGAGCCGATAATTAAAGTTAGAAGACTGAGCTTCAGATGTTTTGGAGCCGTTAATTGTAATTTTTTATTAACGCAGCCGTAGATTACAAAGTATTTTAGGAGCCGCTATACGTAGTATGAACCGCTAATTGTAGTCCATATCTAAACATAGGGAAAAATTGTAATCACCGTCATTCTAGGAGCCGCTAAGTGTTGTCCATTTAAAAATATAGGGAAACATTTTGATCACCGCCGGGTACCTGCGGCTCTCCATAGATAGGCAGATAGTGAGGAAGTACAGATTCACGGTGAACGTGATAGTGTTTCCACCTTCCTTGTCATCTGCGATAGCAGAATACAGTTGGAAAGAAATGACTATCAGTAACGGATTGACTGTTTCTCCCACCACATTGTATTCCACCACGTCGGAGTACACATAGATCAAATTCGATACTTCGTTCGATTCCACGTGTTAACGAAAATACTTGTTAAATCGTTCATAGTTGTTCATGCCTTTCGAATTCATGGCTATTATGGCATTTCCATCAGGAATATCAAACAATCAGGGAGAAAAGGTGATGGACAAGGCTTGGACATCCAACTAATTCATATTCAGAAACGAGCTATGTTATGGTACTCGATCAGTACACTTCGTTGAGTTTTGTCAAGCTGAAAACAGTGGCAATCGTTACGACCAGATGTTGAGCACCAAAACTATTTTAACATGTGCTCATATATTTTAATGTTTGGATGAGGGTAGCGTGTGAATAAAGCTGGTTGTGCTGAAGAATACCGTTTTCAAAATTAAAAATTCGCCATTTTATATTTGAAACATCAAGCTAGATATAATCCAATGTTTAAGAATGAGGTACTTACATATTGTATGGTTAAAATAACAGGATATCTTTTGACGGACATCCTACTGGACTATGGATAACACCTCATGGCAATATACCATGTACAATGCATTAAAGAAGCCAGATCTGCTCGACTATTGATAACAACTCACGCAATATATCGGGTACAATGTATCATAGACGGCCATCGAGCTCAACTCTTGATAACACCTCAAGGTAATGTATCAGTCCAATGTATTGAAGATGGCCATCCTGCTCGACTATTGAAAACACCTCAAGACAATTTATCAGGTACAATGACGCATGGGCGGCCGACCTGCTTGACTACTGATAACACCTCAATGTAATGTATCAGATTCTACGTATCATCTTGATTTTTTTCATACCTTTTTGAATGACCGACAACAACAGTACTTGAGAACATCATTACGAAGATGCTGTAAGACCAGTTGCTTTGGATTTTGGATTTTGTTTAACGTAGCTTTAACAATTTTTCAGTAATATAGCTACGATGTCTGCAGTGTGACAGTTTTTATATAGTGATGTCTAGCACTGGGGCATCATGCCGCAGACATGTAGCATGATGTCTCACCCAGTCACATTATCCTGAAACTAGGCCGACCAGTCCTAACACTAACCTCTAAATGCTGAGCACCAAGCGAGGCAGCTGTTAGTACCATTTTTGTATGACTTTGGTATGACTCGGCCGGGGATCGAACCCACGACCTCCCGCATCCGAGGCGCACCAGCTGCTAATACCAGTTTTAGTTTTGATGATGATATGTCACTAATAAGTCCTTCTATCACAGGTTTAAGTAAATTATTAAAGATATGTGAACAATACGCATTTGAGAATGATATGATCTATAATACACAAAAATTCAGTATGCATGGTCTTTCAGCCAACTTCTTTCAAATTACCATCTCCTCCCACTGCACATCTTAACGGCAATGCTCTTACCTATGTCAACAGTTATACGTATTTGGCTCATATTTGGAAATTAATCGGTCGGATAATGAAGATATGATGAGACATTACCAATTTTTGTGTACTGGAAGAATTGTTCATTGAATATAAAAAATTAGATTATTCAAATCTTATTGCTGCACCATGTATTGTGCTCCTCTGTGGACAAACGTTAGTGAATGTATGAAAAGCAAAATAGTTATTGGTTGTAATAACAGTGTTCGTTTTCTGTTAGGTCTTCCTAGGTGGAGCAGTGCCTCCAACATGTTTGTATATTGCAATGTATTCAGTTTTGATGAAGTAATGAGAAAGTATGCATTCTCAATAATGACAAGGATATCTAATAGTAAGAACTGTATATTAAAATCTCTTTGGAACTATGACATTCATATAAATTCTCATATTTTTAGTAGATGGAACAAAATACGTTTTAAATGTCCCACTTACTTTCATTTGCAACAATGCAAAGCGCAGTTAATTGTGTATTCGTATCTGTATACTTGTATGTATGATATATATGTTCTTTTATGTTTACAATGTTTTTACTTTATATCTATATTTTAATTTAGAGGTATGGACTTTATGGTCTTCTTATTCTTAACTTATCGTAGTTGTATTTATATAACACAAAACAATCTTTAGGTTGTATTCGAAATAATATTTCTTTGTTCCCAAAGACACCTAATATAGGGTACTCTCCGCTCAGGCATAAACGGTTAAACATCATTATCCCAAGTAATGTTTATATTTGTTCCAATCTTATGCACATGTACACTACATAACCGGATAGCGGTCACTGATACCCCGAATAAAGAATTGAATGGACTTTGTAGCATACCCAGTATTAAGGACAATATGCAGGACTCCGTGCCTTGAATGGACTTTGTATCATACCCTGTATTAAGGACAATATGAAGGACTCCGTGCCTTGAATGGACTTTGTAGCATACCCAGTATTAAGGACAATATGCAGGACTCCGTGCCTTGAATGGACTTTGTATCATACCCTGTATTAAGGACAATATGAAGGACTCCGTGCCTTGAATGGACTTTGTATCATACCCTGTATTAAGGACAATATGAAGGACTCCGTGCCTTGAATGGACTTTGAAGCATACCCTGTATTAAGGACAATATGAAGGACTCCGTGCCTTGAATGGACTTTGTAGCATACCCTGTATTAAGGACAATATGAAGGACTCCGTGCCTTGAATGGACTTTGTATCATACCCTGTATTAAGGACAATATGCAGGACTCCGTGCCTTGAATGGACGTTGTAGCATACCCTGTATTAAGGACAATATGAAGGACTCCGTGCATTGAATGGAATTTGTATCATACCCTGTATTAAGGACAATATGAAGGACTCCGTGCCTTGAATGGACTTTGTAGCATACCCTGCATTAAGGACAATATGCAGGACTCCGTGCCTTGAATGGACTTTGTAGCATACCCTGTATTAAGGACAATATGAAGGACTCCGTGCCTTCAATGGACTTTGTAGCATACCCTGTATTAAGGACAATATGAAGGACTCCGTGCCTTGAATGGACTTTGTAGCATACCCTGTATTAAGGACAATATGAAGGACTCCGTGCCTTGCTCTTTGATTAATAGCCTGAGCAGGGAGAACGTTGTTAATTTCATCCTTTATACCAGATGACCTTCACACCACTGTACATTTATTTATCCTTTTGGACACGGCAATTACAATGTTGTCGGTCATTTCTGCGCACTTAAGGTTTCCGTCTCCAAAATTGAAGCAAAAAGCATACCGAATTCGAGACCGATTGACGAAAAAATAAAATTCTGCAATGCTTACCATTTAAAACAAGGCACTTATCACCAGAATATTCTATTCAAAATAATATTAATTTTGGACACACGGGATACTACCAGTCATATCGCTACGATGTCTGCAGTGTGGCAGTTTATAGTGATGTTTAGTACTGGGGCATCATGACGCAGACATGTAGCATGATGTCTCACCCAGTCACATTATCCTGACACCAGGCCGACCAGTCCTAATACTGACCTCTTAATGATGAGCGCCTAGCGAGGCAGCTGTTAGTACCATTTTAGAAGTCATTGGTATGACTCATCCGGAGTTCGAACCCACGACCTCCCGCATCCGGGGCTGACGCTACTACTACCCTCGTGTTTTCATGACTCGCGATATGTCGGGCAATTCTGTGCACAGCTTTGTAAAGATGAAATGCTTATTAATCGGGTTATAGAAATGAAATACATTACTTTAGACTGTTTCTGTCAGCAGTTCAGTCGAGTAATTAGGTCAAGTTTATAGCTAGTTTTACAAAATTCAACGTAACAATGCCAATAAATGGCAAATTAGGCAAACCTATCTGATCTTGTAAAAAATATTAGTAAAGTTCAACATTTTATAAAAATAAGCTATTTTGTGGAAGAGAAACAACAATGAATAGGATGTAGTGTGTTTACAACGTCTTGTTTATGGGAAAATATTACTAAAGAATTTAGAAACGGACTATACTCCGGGAAATTTTTGTGACAATCCTGTTTTATAAGGGGTTTGGGTAGCAGACGATATTGCACGTGTGGGACAACTTCTAGCAAAAATTGGAAACCAGGATTAAGATGCAGAATATTTTTTAAGGTATACATTTCCATCTTTTATATAATGTATTTCTTTGTATGATTCTAACAGATATATAGTAAATAGGATTTTCTGGGTTACAGGTTCAAGAAGATCATGGAGTGGGTATTCATTTTGACATTTAGAAATCAGATTTTCAGATGCATTTCGAGTCAAAATGTGAGATATATTTGTCCTCTTTATGAATATCACTTTTCTTAATTAAAGTACAATCGTTCTTTCTTGATACAAAATGGATTTTCGACAAAAAATAACACGTGATCCAATGTTTACAGAAATGGCATATCGATGCGCAGAATTACCCGACACGCAGAATTTGACTACATGGTGGTAAATGTCGTCATCCGATTTTACGAACTATTAGTATATTTTTCTTTTCAGTGAATGGTAAATAAATGTGTTGACAAGTCCTAAATAGAGTGTTGAAATAAATATCGATCTGACCTGAAAGCATTCAGTATATCAGTGTGGATGGAATGAAACTGTCATCAGATATATAGCAACAAAGTGAAATATATGCACACATTAATAATTTTAATTGAAATCAGTCTTAGGCCTAGATGCAATGTACTTATTATATGATCTATACATTTAAAACAGATGTCTAATACCGAAGTTTAAATGTACATCCTAGGTTTAATTGATCCACAGGAGGATAGTTATTTTTTAAAACATGCCATAAAGGTTTGTGACGTCAGGATTATTTTAAACGTAATTTACTGACTTTCAAATTCTCATCAAATGTAAGAAGTCCAACAATTATATCCCAAGGATAAGAAGTCCGACAGTTATTTCTCTGCTTTTGCTTCCAACAATCTTAATTGAGGATTTTTTTTTTATATAATTCATAGTGATTTAATAATGACCCAATTATTTTGAACCTTTTTGTCTATACCTCATAATAAGCTAACTTATTCTAAAGTGAAAATCGTCGACAATACGGACATTTTCATATTCACGAGAAATTCGGTTGTTTATTGTGGTTGATAAAGCTGATTAAGCTTAATTCGGTTGAACATTTCTCACATTTGAGTTATAAAATTAGAATGCAAACATTTCTCACATCTGAGTTATAAAATTAGAATGCAAACATTTATAAAAGACGTCCGATATTTAACTGTTTTGAAAAGCAGTCATACTACGGATTATTAGTTTAATTTAGAGCCGTTTGGTTCTAAACGAAACATCGAAAAATTAAGATACATTCAAATATTAACAAGATTCTACAATTTAAATTCAGGCTGGTATTACAGCAGTTATCTCTTTACTCTGAATTGGAGTATAACGTACCGATACGATAAACAGGATATCACCATTTCATCAGTTAAGCACCAGTCAATAACAGACTTGGACAAACATTTCCAATGAAACAAACTACACAGAAGACCAATATTTTACATAAACGCCACAAGACATTTTGAACAGCTGTACGTTTACAATTTGACAACTTGACAATTTGATTTAGAGAAGACACAGACAGACAGACAGACATACATACTTTGGTAATACTTTGCGAGTGTCTAAACATTCTGGTAAAATCACTAAAACTGGGAAGCATGGACCATGTCAGCGGATACAGAGAAGTATTAAAATCTATATAAAAAAGTCAGAGGGTTTGGTCTTACGTAATATGAATTTAGGTGCTTTAGTACTGAACCAAAACATACATTACGTTTAATTGTGGAACAAAATATCGCAATAAATACCGACATGACAAACAATATTTTACCAGCAATCTGCACAAAACCCTTGGAAAGTAAGACAACACAATTAACAAAGAGCACGTGGGCAAGAATTATGTAGTCCAGAAGAATGCAAATGGTGAAAAATTTACAACTGCAAGTTTAATGGCTCATGACTTAAAATAAAAAGATCACGAAACAAATCAACAGTCGATTATAAATCTGTACATAGTGAAAAAAGCCGGTGTAATATATTTTTCAAAATGATTTGCCTCTCTTGGAGATCATTTTCTTGTTATTCTTTTGTTTACCAAAAGTAAACCTTTTAGCAAAAGTGCAAACAACAATTAATTTATACATGGGTTAGCCAAACTGATGCATTAGATAACAAAGAAAGAACTTTCCAGACAATGTACTTGACAATAATGTTTCATCATTTTTTGACAAGTATCGAGGAACGAATAGGTGGAAATACATCTAACGCTATCGCTACCACTATCTTTTGCTCGTCCAGCTAATCCTGTAAATCTTTTGATACAGATGGCTATTGTTAAACCAGACTGTTGTCATACCCATAGCTGCAGAAACCATAGCAATTCTTACACATTGCTCTTTAACGAGGTGCTTAACCTCAAGATAACTTTTTCTTTAACTTTTGAATAAATTATTTAACGAAATGTTGTTAAATCTATTAAGTAGACAGCAATGTGTGTCATTTTGCTTGAAAAGATTTGCGATATTCTTGGAATTTAGCCTTGTGCTTTGCGTTGTTTGTTTTCTGACATCTTTTCACATTGTTTCTATATATTTGTCATACATTTCATTTTTTATAAGTCTTTGGTATGACTTGGCCTGGGTTCCAACTCGCGATCTCCATCTTTCGAGGCGGATGCTCTAACTGCTTAGGCCACAGAAGCTGTTGACACATGAAGGAAGTAATTTGCCGATGGTTGCGAAATTTCATACCAGCAGAAATTCGTGTTACATAGATTTTTCAAATACTATATCAATCTTCTTTTGTAGAGCCTGAAATAGATAAATATACAGACTACATTAACGAATTAATGGTCCGTCATGAATATTCCGTTAATTAATGTAAAGGGAGCTAATAATATTATCTTAAAGTACACACCAATACATAGGCCTAAATGAAACTCAGCATTATATTCTCAAAAATGTCGGCTTTGTCAGTTGCAGAATCATTGAAACTTGATATTAATCAAATATCACGACTGACAAAATTCTTGAGAGTTGAAGTTAGCAGAGGCATTCTTAATTCATAATAGAAATAAAAGCATCCTCCCTTCAAAATACGAACCTTACGTTTCAAAGATTATTGAAAACTCCGTCAACAAACATGAAATAATAAATAAATCACAATCCGGTTTTTGATAACAACATTTCTATCAAACTATTGTGACGAATTATAACAGACCAGTCGATAACAGCGATTGAACCCGGCGAACATATTGGAGCAGCCTACCGTGATATTAAGAAAGCGTTCGATATAGTTCACTATTCGGTCCTCATTAAAAAGGTATCCGTCTTCAAGTTTTCTTTGAACTTAATATGTTTTGGTTCAAAGTCACCAATATATTTCCCGTTCGTTTTACAAGTAAAATACGTATGATCCTGGTCATACTCTAAACCGTGTTCACAAAAATGACATATTAGGGATCTTTCATTTTATTAATGACTTACCTTTGTATCTAAATTCTTCTAACACTGACCTCTTTGCTGTCGTTTCTACATTATATACAGCATCTATCCGCCTGATGTGGAATCGCTTCTGACTTTAATTGGCTAATATCACACATCAGGGTTGAAAATCGCATACATTTTCTTTTAATGCTAACTCTGGGACACAAGCTGATTTTCTTTATCAAACCAAGTTACCCGCCAAGCGGGAAAATACCATTTCTGTTGATGCTGAAGAGTTTATTTCAGCGGCTCCTTGAGGACGTGTATTTCATTATTAATACCTCAGATGGAATTCGCATATAGATAACCTACTCTCAATAATCATAAAAAGAACTACCTTTATGTAATGTTTTAGTGTCAAAGTTACTACGCAACCTTTGTCCATTTTATATTTATGACCAAACTGAACTAAGATCAGAACTACCACTAATACAGAACTACCACTAATACAGAAAACTAAATGCTTACGTTTTGGAATTCCAATAACGCTGCCATTCGAAGTTTCCAAGCTTCATTTTAAATTCTAATGAAGAAATACCTTATGAGGGGATGGAATTACTGGGTATGTCTCTCCGTATATAATTTGTTCCCTGTATATACATATAATATGCAGCTTGGAACTATTGAAGTTAGGAACAAACAGAATGATCTACTAAAATTTGTATGAAAATATATTTCCACGGGTCTTTCATAGGGCTGCTATATGTAAGGGGATACAACTCAAATTTAGATATATGATTCGACCGGTTAGTACTTATATCCCTTGGATATTGACCCACTGATGATTATACTTTTAACAATATCAACAATATTAGGATAAGGTTTTAGAATGAAACCGCAATAAATTTTTAAATAATGTTCCACATATTAATGTAACTTCATTAGTGGCATATGAAGTACAAAAAAAAATACTAAGAAGATTATTTAGTCCACCTTGTAGACGAGCGCAAAATGGGCTGCGTCTGATCTAATCACTCCAACAAAACCCATCGTCTTTCTCTATTGGTTAGTAAGATCACTCTTTGGTGACAACACTAGTGTCAGGTATATGTATAGTTTGATTTCTTGACCTTTGTCGATGATTGGTGTTAGAGTAGTTCAAGGTCTAGCCAAATTAACAACTTAAAATATTATGGAAGAAAACGTTTGACCCACATCCTGGTCATTTTATTGTGTCTTTATGTTTTTATATAAAAAATCGTGGTCAACAAAATTATTAATTTCATATTCTAATATCAGTCTATGGTGAATCATTTTCAATTATGCTCAGATATAATTTGAGAGCTATCATTTATTAAAAAAAAACCTATTCACTGGAATTACAATGTGCTCATTGATATTTTATACGAAATCACTATTTGGGGATAATTGAGAAAAAATTGAAAATCATTCTGGATTACATCAATGTGATACTTCATGTCTGTTGGCACATCAATCTATTCAAGACTATTGTACAACAGCACACTCAGTATTGGAATTCTTTCCGAACACTTTTGGACTTGTGATAGACCTTCTATTTTTATTTTGGATTTTATACTGTACGTTCCTCTTTAATTTTTTACCTTTTAACTTTGAGAAATAAATCTATTTGTCAATGTTACTGATTTGTTTGTTTCGCTTCTTTCAGTCACTTAGTGTAAGACCATAGTTTCATAACAAATAACAAAATCTGACCGAGCTGCAGATGGCTAATCTAATCTATCACCTGTTATTACAAATTTTCCATAACTACGTTTGTAACTTACTTTAGGTACTATGACATGTAGCCTGTAAACTGAAAATATAAACAATCAAACTACACCTTACAAAAAAATGGATATTTTTGAAGGACCGAAGTAATGATTCTTGTATTCACATACGAGATGAACACGTAATTGAAATTTACTTGAGACTTGACAGAAAGGTACCCTTACAACAAAATAATGTTTGTACCAACACACAATTGACATTTACTGGAGACGTCACCGAAAGATACCAGTCGCTACAATTGTTGTACCTGCAGCAAGAAAAACGAGCACTTCAGAAGCTAAAACAAATTAATAGGAACTGCCTTATATTACAGACACGGAAATTCATCATTGATAAAGAAATTTGAAGTTATTTCCCCTTATTTCCTTGACACCAAAGATGATTTCTCATGGTGATGCATTGTTGAGTTGTACTTCCATTGTTGCTAAAAAAAAGGACAAATAGTTTACACAATGAGAAAAGTAAAATTTACTTTGCCAGATTATGTCGACTCAATCCTGCCACTGTTTTAAGTCGTGTATATTTATATGATCAGCCTTGAAAGAGGTAATTTTATGAAAAGGAGTGGGGGTGAACCCATTGTGCCGAAGAGCGAGTTTAATCTTGTTAACTTCGATTCTGGAGAAAGTTTGGTATATATATAATAAACAATTCTTTACCTACGTTAATACTGGATGTATTTCATCTTGTGGTACAAAAGTACTATCTATTTTAATTCGTAGCTTGGCCATTCGTTAGAATATCATATTGTTTGGTACCAAAATGATGAAATATGTCAGGTATTACCATAGGAAAGGAAAATATCATCTATTTATAACAATGCAAGCCTAAAGAGATTCAGTTTGAAAATAAACTCGAACTACTCATTTGAGCTTTCTGGCATTTTTATATTAGTTTAGTTTTACTTACAAATATATATTTTCTTTTTCTGTTTTATATTTGTCGATGGTATGCGTCCGTATTAGTAAAGCAAAAATCAAACTTCTGTCAGTGGTGATGAAAAATGATAGCAGATGTTTATAACGGAAAATCATTAAGTACTGACATACGTCAATCTATCAGTGAATCTAAGGTTTGATGGGCGAAATTAATGGTCTTTCAACCCTGCGTTTTTATCAGTTCGTTAATCTTTCTTAGGTGTTCTGACATAATGCTGGAATCTGCGATAAAATTGGTCAGTCTGAAAAAACTAATATCATTGTTTACAGAAACTGGGGTACCGTAAGAAAAGGAATATTTGGGTTGTCAATGAAAAAATTATTCAATGTGTGCATAACTAAAATTATATGCGCTCATTAGTCACCCAAACGTTGGTTTGGACAAAGGTAAAGCATATACTGGAAATTCAGGTAAAGAAAACGAAGTTTGGGTATTAGCATTCGGTAGAGATATGAAATTGTGCAATACAACTTTTGCAAACAGGATTAATGTATTCCAAAAACTGCAGACAATGTGACTGTGTTATGGGAGTGCCGAAGATATCCACATTGTACTTGGTATTTGTGTACGATGTATTAAATCCACGATGTAACTTGTAACTACAATGTTAGGGCAATTATATGGAACTACTGTATTATGTCCCTATAACGTTAGAACCATTGTATGGTACTACTGGATCTTGTCTCTACAACGTTAGAACCTTTGTATGGAACTACTGTATCTTGTCCCTACACTTTTAGGACCATTGTATGGAACTACCGTATTTTATCTCTACAATGTTAGAACCATTGCATGGAACTATCGTATTTTATCTCTACAATGTTAGAACCATTATATGGAACTACCGTATTTTATCTGTACAATGTTAGAACAATTGTATAGAACTACTGTATCTTGTCCCTACACCTTTAGAACCATTGTATGGAACTACCGTATTTTATCTCTACAGTGTTAGAATTTTTGTATGGAACTACCGTTTTTTATCTCTACATTGTTAGAGCCATTATATGGAACTACTGTATATTGTCCCTACAATGTTAGAACCATTGTATGGAACTACCGTATTTTATCTCTACAGTGTTAGAACCATTGTATGCAACTACTGCATCCTGTCCCTACATTGTTAGGCCATTGTATGGAACTACTGTGTCTTGTCCCCACGACGTCAGAACTATTATATGGAATTAATGTATCTTTTCCCTACAATGTTTAGGCCATTGTATGGAACTACTTTGCCTTGTCTCTACAATGATAGAACCATTGCATGGAACTACTGTACTTTGTCCATGCAATGTTAAGGCAATTTTATGGAACTACCGTTTCTTATTCATACAATGTTAGGGCCATTGAGTGGAACAATTGTACCTTGTCCACACAATGTTAGAACCTTTGTATGGAACAACTGTACCTTGTCCACACAATGTTAGAACCTTTGTATGAAACTACTGTATTTTGTCTTTACAATGATAGGGCCATTGTATGGAACTACTGTATTTTGTCCCTACAATGTTAGGGTCATTGTATGGAACACTGTACCTTGTCTCTACCATGTTAGGGCCGTTGTACGTAACTACTGTACCTTGTCTGTACAATGTTAAGGTCATTGCATACTACTACTGTACTTTGTCCATGCAATGTTAGGACCATTGTATGGAACTACGGTACCTTGTCATTGCAATATTAGGGCCATTGTACGGAACTACTGTACCTTGTCTCTACAAAGTTAGGGCCATTGTATGGATCTATTGTACTTTGTCCATGCAATGTTAAAGCCATTGTATGGAACTACTGTATTTTGTCCATACAAAGGAGGGCCGCTGTACTGTACCTTGTCCATACAATGTTATGACCATTGTATGAAACTACTGTGTCTTGTCCCTACAATTTTTGGGCCATTGTATGGAACTAATTTACAATGTCCACACAATGTTAGAACCTTTGTATGGAACTACTGTATCTTGTCCATACAATGTTAGGGTCAGTATATGGAACTATTGTACCTCTGCTCTACAATGTTAGGGTCATTGTATGGAACTACTGTATTTTGTCCATACAAAGAAGGGCCATTGTACTGTACCTTGTCCATACAATGTTATGACCACTGAATGAAACTACTGTACCTTGCCTGTACCATGTTAGGACCATTGAACCTAACTACTGTACACTGTCTCTACAGTATTAGGGCCAATGTGTGGTACTGTACATTGTCGATGCAATGTTAAGGCCATTATATGTTACTACTGTGTTTTGTCCATACAATGTTAAAGCCTTTGCATGGAACTACGGTACCCTGTCTGTACAATGTTAGGGCCATTTTAAGGAACTACTGTACATTGTCTCTACAAAGTTAGGGCTATTGTATGGAGCTACTGTACTTTGTCCATGCAATGTTAAAGTCATTGTACGGAAGTACTGTATTTTGTCCATGCAATGTTAGGACTATTGTATGGAACTACTGCCCCTTGTCCCAACAATGTTAAGGCCTTTGCATGGAACTACAATGTTAGGGCCATCATATGGAACAACTCTGCCATGTCTCTACAATGTTAGAACGATTGTATGGAACTATTGTACTTTGTCCATGCAATGTTAAGGATACTGTATGGAACTCCTGTATTTTGTCCATACAAAGTAGGGCCATTATACTGTACCTTGTCCATACAATGTTATGACCATTGCATGAAACTACTGTACCTTGTTCCTTACAATTTTAGGGACATTGTATGGAATTAATTAACCTTGTCCCTACCACGTTAGAACCTTGTATCGATCTAATTTATATTGTCCCTACAATGTTAGAACCTTTGTATGGAACTATTGAACGATGTCCCAACAAAGTTAGAACCATTTGTGGAACTACTGTACCTTGTCCCTAAAATGATATGACCATAGTACGGAACCAATGTATTTTATCCTTACAATGTTAAAACCGATGAAGGGATCGTCTGTACAATGTCTCTACAATGTTAGGGCGATGGTACAAAACTACTGTATCTTGTCCCTGCAATGTTAGAACTATTGTATGTAACTACGGTATCTTGTCCCCACAACGTTAGAATTATTGTATGGAAATACTGTACCTTGTCCATACAATGTTAAGGTCATTGTAAGGAATTAATTTAGCTTGTCTCTACAATGTTAGGGACATTGTATGGAACTACTGTACCTTGTCTATGCAATTTTAGGGACATTGTATGGAACTACTGCTCATTGTCTCTAAAATGTTAGGGCCATTGTACGGAACAACTGTACTTTGTCCCTACAGTATTAGAACCATTTAATAAAATAACGTATCTTGTCCCTATAATGTTGTGGCCATGATATGGAACCACTGTTTCTTGTCCCTACAATCTTAGAACCATTGTACGCAACTTCTGTACCTTGTCCCTCCAATGTTAGAACCATTGTACGGTACAAGTGTATCTTGTCCCTACAATATTAGAACCCTTGTATAAGACTACTGTATCTTGTCCCTATAATGTTAGGGCCATTATATGGAACTACTGTACCTTGTCCATACAATGTAAGGGCCGTTGCACGGAGCTACTGCGTGTTGTCAATACAATGTTAGAGCTATTGTATGAACTACTGTATCTTGTGCCCACAATGTTAGGTTCGTTGTATGGAACAACTGTACCTTGATCCTACAATGTTAGAACCATTGTATGGAACTAGTGTATCTTTACCATACAACGTTAGAACAATATTATGGAACTGTTTTAACCTGTCCCTACAGTGTTAGATCCATTGTATGGAACCACTGTTTCTTGTCCCTACAATTTTAGACCCATCGTATGGAACTAATGTACTTTGTGTATAAAACGTTAGAATCATTGCATGGAACTTCAGTACCTTGTCCCTACAATGTTAGAACCATTGTATGGAAATACTGTATCTTGTCTTTACAATCTTAGGGCCATTGTATGGAACTAGTGAACCTTGTCCATACAATGCTAGAATCATTATATAGAACTACAGCATATTTTCCCTACAATGTTAGAACCCTTGTATGGAACCACTGTTTCTTGTCCCTACAATGCTGGACCCATCGTATTGAACTAATGTACTTTGTGTATAAAACGTTAGCATCATTGTATGGAGCTTCATTACCTTGTCCCTACAATGTTAGAACCATTATATGGAACCACTGTATGGAAGCAGCAGAGCGGGCGAACAGACCAAGGTTTTTTCACCGAATAAAGGCTCCTACGGAATAATTCTTTCTAGAAGCCTCCATTTATCAAATAAAAAGCTTCCACGGGACGTTATTTTTGATCGGGTCATCCCTGTGACATCACAGTGGTATCTGCCCCCTCTGCTGCTCCTAATAATAACAAAATTTTAAAATATCTGGTCGAGACCGATTCGATATCGTGTACGTGGATCATGCAAATTTATTGTTATAAATCCATGCGGAGTTAACTAAGCACGACTAAATAGATTTTTAAATTTAACTATATCCATGTCACCGTTACACCAAGTTTGATGAATATTTCTTAACGTGTGCGTGTCAACACCGTTAAATACTGCTAGGATGTTGCAATTATCTCTAATTACTTTTGGAATTTGTGTATATCGCTGAGTTACATAAATAACGTCGGTATTTTTATGTCGTCCACGTGAAAATATCCTAGATGGATTTGCTTGTCAGTCTAACATTACGTCGTCATATACAACTAAATAATTAATTCCCCAGTCAAGGTCATCAACGGATGGTGCGTCATTGATATCAGTGATAAATTCAATAACATTTTCATTATTTTCATTTAATGATGACGCATTTTCATTAAAATCTTTTACTACCTCATAGCATCGCTGATCATCAACAGATGGTGCAACTAAATATAATTTGTCCCATTTCAACCATCTCATTATCAAATTTAACAACAATTGCGTTTTACCAGATCCAGATGGGCCTATTATTATCATTCTAATGGAATTTGGTAATGCTGTGTGATGTTTAACTTGCTCACGTTTTTTTTTGTGGCGGAAAAATCAATTGCATTCATGATATAATTATACTCATGGATCTATATTGTGTAAAATGTCGCTCGCGTACGAATACGATAGGTTTAACTAGAGTAACGACACGCAATAATAGATCAGCCGAAACAGGTACGTGTGCAAAATGTGGCACAAAATAGTTTAGATTTATTTCATCTGGAAAACAAGCAAAACCGGCCAAAATAAAATCTATTTAAAAGGAAAGAAGAAAACGGGCGGTGACATTGCAGCACAGTTAGCCAGGTTACCTGGAATACCCTGGGCAAAGTATCCTGGAGGAAAACATCTTCCCGGATATAATTATTGTGGACCAGGCACTCGACTTGATATTCGACTCGACAATTATGACAGACCAAAATTAAATGAAAATCATATAAATGCTATCGATGATGCATGTCTCAATCATGATATTGCCTATCGAAGCAATGATATGCAACAAAGACATCTTGCTGATGTAAAATTAATTCACACGTTGAATTCTATCCCCAATAACTCTATCAGAGAAAGAATAGCTAGTTCGTTAATTACTACTGCGATGAAAAGTAAATTAGCGCTAGGTGCTGGTTAATTAATAGTATGGAATCAATTTATTATTCTCCGGCTGGATTTTGGCGAGGTAAAGCAGCAATTAGCAAACTTGCCAAAGCGGCTCGTGTAAAAATTCCAGTTGCATCATCATGGTTATCTAAACAGGCTGTTTGGCAAATTTATCTTCCTCCGCCTAAACGAATCGAACACGCACATTTTGACGTTAGTGTACCTAATGAGGTTCATCAGGCCGATATTATGTTTCTTCCACATGATACCGTTAATAACAAAACCTACAAGTATGTTCTTACCGTAGTTGACATCGCTAGCAGATACAAAGAAGCAGAGCCGTTAATAACTAAAACAGCCACCGAGGTCGCGGATGCATTCAGTAAAATTTATCAGCGAAGCAATTTAAGGTGGCCAAATTTACTTCAAGTTGACCCTGGTAGGGAATTCCTAGGCGCGGTATCATCGCTAATGAAACAAAATAACGTCAAAATACGGCGCGGACATACTGGAATTTATCGAGATCAAGCAATTGTTGAGTGGTTTAATAAAACACTTGCTGAGCGATTATTTGGATATCAGTATGCGAGAGAATTTATTACCGATGAGAGATCTTACGAATGGGTCGAGAGATTACCGTATGTAATTAACGCGATAAATAACGAGATAACACGAACAATATCAATAAAACCAGCAATCGCGATTACAAAAACAATTATACCAATAAAACGACGTGATTTTTCAACACAACCAGTGCTAGGTAGTATTATTGTGCGATATTTATTAAGCCAGGTGAAGCTGAAGGTGGCCGAAAAAGAGCAACTGATCCAGTCTGGAGTGTTACATCACATAAAATATCTACCGTGACAAGGTCATCGGGAAGACCAGCAATTTATATTCTTGATTCGCTCACTCCTCAACGTGGATTTACTCACGAAGAACTACAAATAATTCCCGGGGATACTCAGTTGCAACGTAAATCACTTAAATAACTCTTCTGTTACATTCCAAACACGCCAATGTGACATTTTCTCGTATATGACCGAGATTATTATTTTTCCTGTCTACGGTAAATTGTCGAGAATCATTTTTTTGATATTTCCATGACATTATACAATTACAGATCGCACAGTGATTATTTTGCTGTTGTTTTAGCGATATTATAACATCTATATCTAGATCGAATTTTAGATCATTTTTGTTATCAAATTGCTTATACCTAGATAATTTTTTCTTAATTATGTCGTCAGATGTTTCGTCGTCAATTATCATCGAATCCAGAACGATTCGTCTTAACTGAGGTATTTTTCTAACTCTAGATACAGCTAAATAGACTAAATTTGACCATTCGATGCGATCATCAACAATCCAAACAACTGTATCAGAAATAGTTAATCCTTCCGATGAATGAATTGTCATTGCATATCCTAGCGTCCAAGGAGATTTTTCTGCATTTAGTGCTTTCTCGACAAAATCAATATCAACGGCGACAATATCATTTAATACTAATTTTTTTTTTCCTTGCCCTGGCATGTCAACATTAATATTTTGTTGTCGTGTATCAGCTGGTCGATAACATAACGGCACACGTAATAATGGAAATTTATCTTGTTGTAGTTGAAATAATTCTCGCTGACTATTTTTCTACTAGCAACTATCAGATCATTTGGTCTCCATAAATTAAAAAAATCACTCATTGACGTTTCGTTAATTACTTCTCTCATCATGCTACATTGAATTTTATTTGGTTGTAATCGAATTAATTTTTTAAATTCAGTTAATTTTGCATCAAGGGATCTATAATCGGTGTCAACTTCCTCGTAATAATCAACAAAATTCTTCAGCCAGTTATGAGGAGATTCAACATCAATCGGACCTGGTTGACCCTGAACACCGCACATAATTACAGCAGTATTTTTTAAAAATAACCAATCAAGAAATAATTTCAACGTTTCTAACGGGACGGTACAAATTTTATCAAATATAATGACTTTGTTTATGTATTTATCACCCATTCGCGAAGATGTCCATGTGCCGCCGCTGTATTTAAAATAACTGTAATAAGTACATGAATTAACTCCTCGTTGTTTCGTTTCTTTCGCTAATCTATGTGTCGGCGTTAACACTATTAAGTCGGAATTTTTAAACAATTCGATTACTCGAGTTGTTTTACCTGAACTACCTGACCCGTTTACGTAAACGTATTTATGTCGCGATATTGGATCATGCACGCATGGCGACAAAGATATTTCTGATATTTCACTACGATGATATTCATCATTATCTGAAACGTCTGCGGACTCACAATAATCAAGAATATTTTCGTTTTTTACCCTCCACGTGCCCCATGAACCGTCGCTGGATAAATTTTCCAACATTGACAAGTATTTACTAACAATATAGAACGAATCAGTTGCTACTCTAACTGCGTCATTGGGGAATTTATTTATCATCGAAAGTAAATTTATACTTACATATGCGAGCATCGAAGATCTTAGATGAGTATATTGAGGGGATTCTCCATCAAGATAACTAACTATGGTGCCTAATTTTGTTCCATCATTAAGATAAATATTTTCTCGATTATAAAATCTAATTCAGCGTCGTCCATGATTAATCTAGAATAATGTCGTTGATAATTATATGACCCGCCCTCGGTAAATTTACCAATTATTTTTCTACCTAGATCTTTTGCTGTTTTTTCGTCGTGATCGGTCGGCAACCAAACATTAGTTTGTTTTTTATACTATATAATTGCTTCACTGACTATCAACGACGTTAACATCGCTGAATCTAACATATATCGACGCAGCGCTGTATGAACCCAACGTCGTTGTGATAAATGTCTGCCAAACCAAACGTAACAGATTTTATGTAAATTTTCGGCAAATTCAAATGATACAACACGAACGAATCCAGTTAAAGGAAAATCTGGCAGTGGACCATTAATTGATACTCGCGTCATCTCGCCATGGGGATGTCCAAATTGAGCAAAATATTTAGCACAATCGGCATATCCTAGAAAACTTCCAGGATAACATGCAATCATGTCAAATGATATCATATCAGTGTAATTGTATTTAGTATTCCATAATCCGCCGTGTCCGTATTCGACGCAACTCGCCTGGATATCTTTGAGAAATTCCCATCGTGTTGGTTTTTCCCTAGCAGCGTGAGCAGCAACAGATGGAACAGTAAAACAACTAACTAATAATTGCTCAGAATTTACTGAATATTTTTCTGCTATTTCAGTGATTTTCTTGTGTAACAATTTATTTATGTATAATTCACCACTAGGTCGTACAAACTGATCGTATTTTTCATCGGTGCGAAATAACCACACTGATACTGGATCTGATTTACTTATTTTATAAAAAAAATCGAACGTATCTGCTTAATCCTCTGAATAAAATTTAACAGTACGATCTCGCGGAAATATTGTCACCGCAGACGTCCACGCGTGTGAATTATGATCAACTATAATAAATGATGCTCCTCGAGATTTATACGCTGATTCATACAAAATTTCTACCGATAACGACTTCACTGTTATTGGAAATTTTAATTTCCCTGACAACGCAGCAACATCACCTATTGATGCGCCATTAACAACAGATTTTGTCCATATATTTATCTTTAATAACCTTGAATCAGTTAAACCATATCCGCGTTTTGTATTTTTTAGATGTTCTATTACTCGTTCAGCTACACAATTTATCCCCGAAGATAATTTCATCAGGGCTAGATTTTTAACGTCTGGTTTATTATTTAGCCGATAAATTCCATAAACGACCGCGGTGACAGGATAAGATTTAGCTTAATACGGTTTGTCTATGCCGGTCAGCAACCCTGGTTTTGAACTAGCAGATAAAATAACATTTTTTTCCCCGCTAATTATAGGATCACGTTTATCGCGAATAACCCAAACTTCGTTGTCGGTCATTTGTGCGATAAATTTTATTCCAAAGATAAATTTCTCATCTCGTATGAATTGCTCCGTCGCTATGAAACTCTTTTTTGGCTTTATTAGCGTCAGATATATCGTGTTCAACCTCATCAAGGTCAAATAAATTCATGTTATATTTTAGACAAATATCTAATACAATAATGGATCATTACAAATGGCTATTAGTCGGTTCGTTGACTTGTTGTAAAAAATCGTGTAAAAGTGAATTTTAAGGCGAGCACATGCAGGCTATTCGTCAAGGTCATCATGGACCAATTAGATGTATTAAATGTAACGTTGGGACACGAGGAAAAACTCGACTATGTTTACGCTGTTGCGGAAAACGCTACCGAGAACTTAAACGACATTATGACAAAAAATGCAACGATAGTGATAAAATCAGCAAGTGTGAGGAAGATTATCTAGATAGGTTTCCAAGCAAACTTTGATTTAGACAAATAATAATTACTATATGAATTCCATATTTTCGTCAAAAATTTCTTGAAGCAGCCGAATATGTTAAAATTGCCTCGGATAAATCTAAAATTTATTTTCATACTTCGATGGTATTTAATATCAATGGTAATCCTATTAGGTGCAATTTTTATATCCCCAAATTGTGAGAATTAAAAAAATGATTTTTTGTTAATTTTTATTGTTTTTTTTATCTATTTTTTGGGGGGTTTTTTTACGTAGAGAGATTCAGGATTTTACTAATAAATTAATATTTCACGTTTCTCCACGTAAATCAGGTAAATTTCCTAATTGATCGGTTAATCTGATAACAAGCTATTATGATACCGCAGATAAATCGGTTGATCGGTTCTTGTATGATTAAGTATCCCGGTGGTTCTTTTGGTGAAAACGAGTAAAAAATAAATCCTTGTTGAATTTGATTTGATATTGTTGCGTCGGCGCTATAGCTGTTTTCGACGACGTCACAATTAAGATTAATTTCAACGACTTCTGTTCTATTTACGATATTTGGTGAAATATGCCGTTCGCCTCCGTCTTGACTATTACTATATCTAAGTATAGCTGGTGGTGGTAGTGTTTTTCTCCACGCGGATAGTAATTCAGGAAATAACTCATCGATGACGTCACTGACATTTTTTTTAATTCGCTAGGTTCAGTAAAACCGGGAAATTTAAAATTTGGCAATGTCGCCTCGGTCAGCGAGTATTCGGTTAAAAATCTTTGTTTCATTGCGTGTTTTATCATCAATTATTGTCTTAACTAATCGCTTATTAAGATCTTCCATTTCTTCTGCAAGATTATTTACTACCCCTGATACATTGACAACCTTGCTGCATGATAAACTTGATACATCAAAAATACACTCTTGAAAATACTGCCGTAGTCGTTGTAGTTGTTTTTTATGAAATTGATTAATATCTTTGAACCAATCAATAAAATCACTTAGTTCAAAGGATTCTTCCCTCTCTTGCACTAAATTTAATAAAGGTATATATTTCCTATAACGAAAGGTAAATAATATATCGTCTTTATTTCTGACAATAAAATTGCTACTCAAAGTGTTTGTACCTCCCATATTATATATATTATCTCTGTATTTTAGGTTAGAATAGGGAATATAACCAGTACCTGTAAAATTTGCGATAAAATCAGATTTTTTAGGTTCTGGTTGCGCTGGTGGATGTTCTGGTATAATTACTGGCCAACCTAGGACGGTTCTTATTGAACTCGCATTAATATCAACAGCATAGTTAGGTGAGGTTATTTCGATAATCGAAGTTAACGTTGGTTTGTGAGCGGACATTTTTATTCCAGGTTATTTTTCTCCCGTTATATTTGTTATTCTTTATAATAACTCGTTATTGATCTCTTCGATTTGATAACTACCTGTTGGTAATCCAACAACGGTCCAATCCGGAGTACCGTCGGGTTTGTTTTTATTAGCAAAAACAAATGAATTATTTGACAATGAGACACCAAATGATTTTAATCTAACATTCGGCCAGCTATGATATACTCGCAAATGTGATAACGCGATCTCGTCGACGGAAATTGCTATCGGAAAATTAATACTAAATTCTTGATTAGTCGAGCTTGCCGATATCATCGTGTTTCTTCGCTGGACCGTGTTCGTCACGATCTGTTGAAGTAATTCCGACATTATTATTATCTGTAACTTTAATTTCAGCCTGATTATAAATTGTTATCATCATCGAGAACTCGAAATCGGCTATATTTCCATCGTTGAGGCTCTCTGATAGCAACGAAGATAATTTCGAGTACGCAATCGTTGCCGCGTATAATTTAACCACGTACGAGGATAATTTTTCATTCGTACACGAAGATATTTTTTTTGTAATAATATTAAGAACGCTAGCAATCGTCGTTGTCGCGGAGATGCAAATTGTAACGTCGACGGGACCCATCATTGTTACCGCGGATAATATTATTCCGGCTCCTACGACGACCGCGGATGCCGAATAAACAACTACGTCAATGATAACCAGTCGTCGTTATTTTTGTATCTTTGCCTGGTACGTATGTATGATGCTTTTCAGCGAAGTCTGCCATTCACGCGCGTGATTGTACCTGTAATCGGATGGCGTCATTATATTATTTCAATATAAATAATTGAGGTGTCTCAGATATAAATTCCATACACCACCATATTGATACTGATGTTGGTGATGGTGTTGGTGGTGTTGTCTTCTCGATAACAACTTCTAACGTAAATATTTCCTCGACATTTTTATTCATCAAAATAGTTAAAAATCCTAAAAGTCTATCGGCGGTATGTCGCCATTCGTATTCTTTAGTTAAAATTCTAAATCTTACTTTGGAGAAAATATGTAACCTGTACACGCCAGTAACTGATGCTGTGTATTTAAGGGTATTATTTTTTGGTGTCCACGTTAATGATCCCGTTGATGTTGTAAATATCATATTATTGACCTGTGATGGGGTTATCGCTGATGGAATCTTAATAAAGCTACTTTTCGCGATAATTCCAGGCATTAATATCCCAGTTCCCTTGAATGTGTCAACGTTAACTTCGATGTCGGCGAGTTTTTTATTAACTCCATTTATTTTCTTGGTAGTTTCAGCGGGGTTTTCATCAACTCGCCTGATAGTTTCATTGGTTATTGCGGTAGTTTCTATAGCTATTTGATTAATTTGTCTGATAGATTCATTAATATTTCTAATAGCTTCAGCGGCATCCTGGACAGCTTTAGCGGTATTTTCATTAACTTGCCTAGCATTTTCATTAAATTGTCTAATATCTTCTTGGATGTTAGTAAAATCACCTACGTGTGCGCTATATTTGGTTCGTCGAATTATATCACTTACTTTGATATTACTTGTTTTTAATTTTCCACGTTGATCTTGAAAAATAACAACCTCGTCAGGATCTATTCCTGATATTGCTAAGAGATCATTAACGTCGTCCTTGGTTGCATACTTAGATAAATCAACATCGATGGGTCCTTTCTTTAACATTCTCGATAGTAGAGTTCTTCCGTAGATGTCAGCCATTTATAATATCGATTGATTTAATTTATCAGATGTGTACTTAAGAACAACCTTATGATATGGTTGAAATGATTTTGATATCGCATCAAGAACATTAATTGCTTCACGACCACATATTGGCGGATCAGTTAGTGTCTGCGTCGGTAATGTCGAATACCAAATTGGAACATTTAATTTTCTCGCATAATCCAAAAATTCTCGTGGTGGCGCTAACCCGTACGAGTCAAAGTAAATAATTTCACGTGGATTTATCGCGTAGGAGACCCAATGTGTTCCTGGACCAACACTGTCATCGAGATTTATGATCCCAGATTCATTTAAATTTGGTTGACCTGGTAATTGATCTTGCATAAATACACCTCTGAAGAATTTTATTTTTTTATTTTTAGCAGAGTCAGATAAATCAAAATTTGACATTGGCGTTATTGTGGAAAATTTTGAGTCTAAAAACTTTTTGGATGCCATTGCGGTGGCGTTCCTGGTAGTCGATGGCCTTTTCCGTACCAATACGGTGGTGTTTCTGGCAACCTTAGGCCGAGTCCTTTTTTTGCCGTATCTTCCTCCGGTTATTTTTTCTGCTATTTTACTACCAGCTTATCCAGCAGCTCCTAACGCAGCTGCTTTTCCTATCGCCGGCAACGCAGCGGATAATAACGCTGGTAACGCAGCGAAAAGCGGAAAGAAACCACCTACTTTAATCATATCCTTGACGGCGCTCGGAGAAAGATCAACTTGGACGCCAGTATTTGCTGATTTAGCTTTAGTAAAATTTTTATGTTGAGTTTTAGTTAGCGATAGTTTTTTTGGACCACCGTGAATTTGAGCATTTTTTAATGTTAATTTTGCTCCGCACATTTTTGTTGTACTTGATTGGAGTTTTTTCACCTGACCGGGGGGTCAAAGTCACACTAACGTGATCGTATGGCATTATGATTATATGATTGATTTAAATCGATCTCACATTTTTTCCACTGATCATAGTTCGATCGCTAAGCATGACCGCTATCGCCTTAAACCTATCTTCACCTGCATTAACTACTCTGGCTTTGAAATGTGTATCAACGACATATTGTTTTAGCAAATCAAGATGTTCCAGTGAAAAATAATAGATCGGGTAAAAATTTGTTAAATCTAACTGTGATACTTGCAAACCAGTGTCAATATTTTGATCTCGTCCCATAAAACTTAACAACCGATGATATCCACGTGCCACTGAATTACTATCAAAATCCAGCGATATCTCCTCGGATGGTTCCTGTTTTCCATTTATTCGCAACGATATTTCGCTGGCATTAAAAGAGTCAAATATCATGTGACTATGTCGTTGATCATATCGATTAACTCTCTGAAGAGCAACAAAGATATGTCTAGGTGCAGAAACACCCTGCTGTGATGCCATATGCCAAGTAAAATTACCATTAATGTTACTAGTGATAATATCAGTGGTTGTTGTTAGCCACGACATTACTGATTTACACTTTGATTCATGAATGAAAGTAATTTATTTTCTTCGTGCAGCGATGGAGTCATCGCTGATATCCACAGGGTAAGTTTAGATAATACTACTTTACCATTATTGTTATTATCATCATCACCAGCAATAAACCTCTCTCGCCAGATAGCATCGTTGCTGTTTTCTTTTCGATAAAAAACAATAGTGTGTTTAGCTCCAAAAATTACCCTTTTAAAATTTCTACAGAATCCAAATATATGAGATAATGGAATTGCACATGAAAATCTTCTACGAGCACCTGATAACATACTTCTACGTGTAGCAAATCCCAGATTAAAATTTTCATTGGCATTGATGATCATATCCTCGATTTCAGCGGCAACAGGAGGTTCAGCACGACTTACTGGTCGTCTTACAGTAAATTGACTACTTTCAGGACTATCAGAATTATCTTTGATAAACATCATACTTGGACCGGCCGATCTAGCAAAATCATCCGAATACCTAGCTAGGCCTATAATTGTTGTAGCAATATCAACATCATTATTAATTGATTCAATTTCTTTTCCATCTATGAAATATGCGGCGCTCTTAAATAACGCCATAATACCGTTGTTGACAAATCCAATTTTGTTACCTTATCCTGGATACAAGGTATTATCTGTTTTTATAATTTCACCCACAACCTCGATGAACGCCTCACAAGTTAGAAAATATTTACTTGTATCATGAACCTGAACCTCAGTTCGATTCTCACTATTCGGTGTTACCGCGTCGTATGAATAATGTTGATAATCACGTATCAATGTATCTTGGCTTATTTGTTCATCCATGTCAAAAGCCTCGTTGGATGCATGCTTGAATATTTTATTATAAAGATTACCTTCTAAAACGAAGACCACTTCCCGATATCGCGCTAGCATTTATTTGATCAGTTCCTTGATTTATCAACGACGCTAATTTTTGATTTGCTGCATCATTTATTACTTTGCTAACGTCACTAGGCATCACCGACGTGCTTGGCAATTTGACCGGTTGTTTTTGTCTGCGCATCAAATTTAATATTCTGTCCTTGACGGCGCTAAAAGCTTTGCTAGCAATATCGCCAACAGCAGAAATTGTTTTATCACGAACAAAATTCATTGCTTTCATTGATAATTGCTTAACGATAGGTCCAGCTTTAGGAGCTATTCGAGTAATAAATCCACTAACGACGTCACCGAGTCCATCTCCGTAGGTGACCTTGTACATGGGTAACCGTGCGTTTACTACTCGAACCTGCGTAGGTTTACGATGATGTTTGTGAATTATCATTTTATTTAATTAATTATTTATTCAACAACTAATGGCTGTAGTCGTCAATAATTTCGTTAATGAGATTTCTATAAATATTAACATCCATGACGCCGCCACGAAATAATCTCTGACAAATATCAGTTGCCTCGTTAATTATTTCTGGTGAATTATTTCCAGCTCGTTTTCCTCCAATAAGAACCTCTAGCCGAGACACGTCATCAACGACGCTATTTGGGCAGATGGAATTATAACCACTACCTGTAGCAAGAGTAGACTGTGGTACATCCTGAGGTTTTTCTTCACGAGGTGGTTCTTCTTCAGCAATTATTTCCTTTAATTGTTCTTTAGGTCGTCATAGTTGAGGATAATATTCTTTCATAGATCGCTCAGCCCTTAATTTTGATATATCTTTTATAAATTTTGCATAATTTTAATTTGATAAATCAGCTTTAGCTCCCGTAGCAGCAGAAAATTCTGAGGGAACCCACTCATATTTGTGTATTTCAGCATGTCCTGGGGCTAGATATTGATCTCTTTGATCATAACCAAATGCAGCAATATCAATTAATCTTTCTTTATCCTTAAACGCATCAAGAGTATCATCGGTAAATATTACATCGGGCGTAGGTTGTGTTAGCAAAGGGGGAGGAAGTTGATATAAAGGGTCTTCTTTTTCTTTCTGAGAGACTTTTTTAGATTTTCTATTTTGTGTTTTTAGTTCCTTTTTTTCCTCCATTTCTTTTTGAACATTTTCCTTCATTGAATTCATTCCCTCTACAAATTTTTTATAAAGACTGTCACCATAAATTAATTTTGGTATATTTCTTTTATATTTATACAACCAGTCACCCCAAGTCTTACGAGTGGTGACTTCTTTTACATGTTCTGGTTTTAAAAATTTATGTCTTTCTGGAAAACTTGCATATGCAAACGCACCAAAATCATGTAAGTCACCAACATTTTCAAATTGGAGTTTATTTATTGCTTGTAAACCATCTTCGCTAAATGTTTCTTTAAAAGAAACTTCAAGTCCAGGTTGAGGTTTAAATTTAGGTTGAAGTTTACCTTTACCTACGGGTCGGCCTCGAATTTGACGTGGAGGTAAAATTTGAGGTACAGGTACAGTTTGAGGTCGAGTTTGTTCTTCAATTCGTTTTAACACTGGAAGAATACCCATTTTTCTTTCTTCAGGATCTTTAACATCTCCTAACAGAACTCGTTCAGTGGTTGTAGTTATTGGTTTAAATAACAACTCAGTTGACTCGGTAAATCCTTGTTTCGCGTCCTCAACTGCACGTATTTTTCGTTTGACTGATTCTCTCACAGGAAGATATTTCTGTATTGCTTCTTGACGTTCTCGAGATAATCTGATAATCCGACATCCATAATTATTAATATACCAATACTTTCAATTTATAATGATAAAAAATTTACAGATCGGTCTCGACCAGATATTTTAAAATTTTGTTATTATTAGGAGCAGCTGAGGGGGCAGATACCACTGTGATGTCACAGAGATGACCCGATAAAAAATAACGTCCCGTAGAAGCTTTTTATTTGATAAATGGAGTCTTCTAGAAAGAAGCCTTTATTCGGTGAAAAAAAACTTGGTCTGTTCGCCCCCTCTGCTACTGTACCTTGTCCCTACCATATTAGAACCTTTGTATGGAACTATTGTACCATGTCCATACAATGCTTGAATCATTGTATAGAACTACAGCATCTTGTTCCTACAATGTTAGAACCATTGTATGGAATTACTGTACCTTGTCCCTTAAACGATAGAACTATTGTATGGAACAACTTTGTCTTATCCCTACAATGTTTGGGCCATTGTATGGAACTACTGTATCTTGTCTCTACAATGCTAGAACCATTGTATGAAAATACTGTACAATGTACCTACAATGGTAGAACCATTTCATGGAAGTAATGTAGTTTGTCTCTACAATGTCTGGGCCATTGTACGGAACTGCTGTATGTTGTATCTACGACGCTGGAACTTATGTATGGAACTACTGTACATTGCCCGTACAATGTAATGGCCATTGTACGGAACTAATGTATCTTCTCCCTACAATGTTAGGACCATTGTATGGAACTACTGTACATTGTCCATTAAATGGTAGGGCCATTGAATGGAACTACTTTACCTTGTCCCTACAATGTTAGGGCCATAGCACGGACTTACTGTACCCTGTCTCTACAATGTTAGGGCCATTGCATGGAACTTCTGTACCTTGTACCTAAAACGTTAGAACCATTGTATGGAACAACCTTGTTTTATCCTTACTGTGTTAGGGCCATTGTTTGGAACCACGGTATCTTGTTTCTACAATGCTAGAACCATTGTGTGGAACTACTGTATCTTGTCCATACATTGTTAGAACCATTGCATGGAAATACTGTACAATGTACCTACAATGGTAGAACCATTGTATGGAAGTAATGTAGCTTGCCTCTACAATGTTAGGGCCATTGTATACAACTGTACCTTGTTCATACAATGTCAGCGGCATTGTATGGAACAACTGTACCTTCTCCATACAACGTTAAAACCTTTTTATCGAACTAATGTATCTTGTCATTACAATGTTAGAACTTTTGTAGGTAACTATTGTAGCATGTCCAAACAATGTAAGAACCATTTTTGGACGTACTGTACCTTGTCCCTATAATGTTAGGGCCATTGTACGGAACTAATGTATTGTGTCTGTAATGTTCTTTTGATCCACATAAGGTCAACGTTTTCATAAGAAAATAATAGATTCGTCCTAGCCTAGCACTTGACCAAAAGAAAACTAAGGATAAATAAAATATAGTAGATTTATTTTATACAAACATTGGAATCACTCACTACAGACAGTCATAGTATATGTGTATATATACATATGGTTTACCCATCTATGGGTATTGAGATGTACCCAATACTGAAGAAAGACACAAATTTACAAGTCTTTACATTACTCCAAAATTTATACAATGCAAAACATCTCATATTTGTGGCTTGTAATGTTAATAATTTCCTTACTTTACTTCTTTGCACACACATATATTATTACATATATTATATTTTCTTTGGGACTGTTACCCAGGATTGGAGAGAAGATTTTAGAAGTAGGTCTCCATAGATGGAGAAATATGTTACTTTGGAATGTATTTCCAAACAGGATAAATTTATAGTTCATCTAATATTGTTATGGTTGGTTTCAATCAAACTTCAATGATACCTGAAGCATTGTCATAGCCATGGTTTAAGGTTTCGTTTCTTTTATTACAACCGCTTAAGTCGGTGTTTCAATGTATGGGAGCAGCTCTCATCTGTCGATGCAGACGTATTTATATACAAATACGGTAGCTAATGGAAACTCAGTCAGCCAATGAAAACGTGTAACGCATCCCGCCTCGTGACATAATTTCAATACCTCCACACTGGAGAGTGTGGTACTGAAATGACATCGCGAGTTGGAATGCAGCTGAGTTCACAAGAATTAAGCATGCTAATCAAAGAATCGTGAAAGAAATACATTAATACTTAACAGAGCATACATCAAGGCAACTAAATATAGTAATATCAAGACAATGCATATTTAATGTATCTCAAAACGTACCTCACGCGTGGCAAGCTTCCATAGCGTGACAACCTTCGGTTACGTGAGGAAATCTTCGTTCTTCTCTCCATCACGACACCTCGCGAGGGAAGGGTGTATTTGCCGGAATTTATTAGGAAATGAGGACATACGACGAAATATTAGTTACATGTCCCTACAATGTTAGAACTATTAGACTGAAATACTGTACTTTGTCCTTACAATGATAGGCCCAATATATGGAACAACTATACCTTGTCAATAAAATGTAAGGGCCACGGTTTGGAACTATTGTACTTTTTCCCTACAATGTAAGGCCATTGTATGGATCTACTGTACTTTGTCCCTACCATGTTAGAAGCATTTTACGGAACTGCTGTATCTTGTCCCTACGATGTTAGATCTTATGCATGGAACTATTGTATATTGTCCCTACAATGTAAGGGCCATTATACGGAATTAATGTACCTTTCCACTACAATGTTAGGGCCATTATATGGCAATACTGTACATTGTCCATAAAATGGTAGGGCCAATGAATAGAACTACTGTACCTTGAACCTACAATGTAGGGCCATAGCACGGACTTACTGTACCTTGTCTTTTCAATGTTAGGGCCAATGCATGAAACCACTGTACCTGGTCTCTTCAATGTTAGGGCCATTGTATGGAACTACCGTACCTTGTCCCTACAATGCTAGGGCCATTATATGGCAATACTGTACATTGTCCATAAAATGGTAGGGCCAATGAATAGAACTACTGTACCTTGCCCCTACAATGTAGGGCCATAGCACGGACTTACTGTACCTTGTCTTTTCAATGTTAGGGCCAATGCATGAAACCACTGTACCTTGTCTCTTCAGTGTTAGGGCCAATGTATGAAACAACTGTATCTTGTCCCTACAATGCTAGGGCCATTGATTGGAACATCTGTACCTTGTCTCTACAATGTTAAGGCCATTGTACTGTACCTTGTCCCTGCAACGTTAGAACCTTTGTATATAACTACTGTATCTTGTCGCGACAATGTTATAACCTTTGTATGGAACTACAGTACCATATCCCAACAATGTGAGAACCATTGAATGGAACTACTGTACCTTGTTCCTACAATGTTCGGGCCATTATACGGAACTACGGTATCTTGTCCCTACAACCTTAGAACTTTTGTATAGAACTATTCTCTATTATCTATACAATGTTAGAACCGTAATAGGGAACTACTGTATTTTGTCCCCACAATGTTAGGGTCATTGTATGGAACTACTGTATCTTGTCTCTACAATGTTAGGGTCATTGTATGGAGCTACTATGCCTTGTCTCCACGATGTTAGAACAACTGTATGGAACTACCGTATTTTGTCCCTGTAATGTTAAGGCCATTGTATGGAACAATGCACCTTGTCTCTACAAAGTTAGGACCATTGAATGGAACTACTGTACATTATCTATTCAATGTTATAACCATTGTATGAAACTACTGTACCTCGTCCCTTCAGTGTTAGGGCCAACATATGTAACTGCTGTAACTTGTCTCTACAATGTTAGGGCCATTGTATGGAACTACTGTACACTGTCAATACAGTGGTAGGACCATTGTAAAAAACCATTGTACCTTGTCCCTACAATGGTAGCGCCATTATATGGAACTACTCTACCTTGTCTTTACAATGTTAGGACCATTGTACGAAACTACTGCATCTTGTCACTACAATTTTAGAACCATTGTACGCAACTTCTGTACCTTTTCCCTCCAATGTTAGAACCATTGTACGGTACAAGTGTATCTTATCTCTACAATGTTAGAACCATTGTATGGAACTACGGTATCTTGTACATACAATGTTAGGGCCATTGTATAGAACTACTATGCCTTGTGTCTACAATTTTAGAACCATTGTATGGAACTACTGTTTCTTCTCTATACAATGTTAGAGCCATTGCATGGAACTACTGTACCTTGTCTTTAAAATGTTACGGTCCTTTTATGGAACTACTGTATCTTGTCCATACAAAGTCGAGCCATAGTATGGAACAACTGTACCTCGTTCATGCAGTGTTAGAACCTTTGTAAGGAATTAGTGTATCTTGTCCCTACAATGTTACCTCGTCCATGCAGTGTTAGAACCTTTGTATGGTATTAGTGTATCTTGTCCCTACAATGTTAGGGCCACTATATGAAACTATTGTATCTTGTCCCTACAATGTTAGGGCAATTGTACGTAACTACTGTGCCTTGTCTCTACAATGTAAGGGCCAATTTATGGAAATGCTGTGCTTTGTCCATGCAATGTTAAGGCCATTGTAAGGAGCAATGTTAGGGACATTATATGGAAATTCTGTACCTTGTTTGCTACAATGTTAGGGCCATTGTATGAAACTACTGTACTTTGTCCATTCAGTGTTAAGGCCATTGTATGGATCTACTGTATCTTTTCCCTACATTGTTAGGGCCATTATATGAAACTATTGTACTATGTCCCTACCATGTTATGGCCATTGTATGGAACTACTGTACCTTGTCTGTACAATGTCAGGCCATTGTACGGAACTACTGTACCTTGTCTCTACAATGTTAGGACCATTGTATGGAACTACTGTACCTTGTTTCTACACTGTTTTGGCCATTGTATGAAACTACTGTACTTTGTCCATTCAGAGTTAGGACCATTGCATGGAACTACGGTACCTTGTCTCTGCAATGTTAGAGCCATTGGATGGAACTAGTGTGCTTTGTCCATGCAATGTTAAGGCCACTGTATGAAACTACTGTATTTTGTCCGTACAATGTTAGGGCTATATTATTGAACTACTGCACCTTGCCTATAGAATGCTAGTGCTATTGTATGAACGACTTTACTCTTACAAAATCTTGTGGATGCAGGCATTATGCCAGTTGTCCACTTAGCAGAATTACTAAAGTCTCATATTGCCACTAATGAAAATGCATAGACCCTAATTTCAGATGCTATTACCCTTATGGGTCAGGTGCAATATCATGTCTCCCTAAGAAGGAGGTATAAGATTCGACCACAGTTGAAAAGGAAATATTCCAATCTTTGCAATATGCATACAACTATAACTTCATTGCGTTTTGGGGATGATGTGGTCAAGGAGTTAAAAGATGTGATACTTAGTTTGCACTTGCAAAACAAATTCTGCACAGATTTACACAGGTTTCAATATGCGCTGTGGTGCTATAGGCGGTGGAGCAATACGAGGTCCAGGTTTTAATATGAGGGCAAGGTTTAGATTTCAACCTTATAGTGCTCAAAATACATACAGGTATCAATACCAAAGTTCCAATAGAGGAACGAGGCCTGCCTATAATAGTCTCCCAAATGAGCCCACAAATTAAAATCTGTAGAGATAAGTTATGAGGGAAAACTTAAACACTGTATTGCTATATGGAATAATTTTACTAGTGATCCGTGGATTTTACAAACAGTCTTGGGGTGCAAAATAGAGCATGATTCCATGCCTTTCCAGTTCATTTTTCCAAAGGAAATTCCCTTTTCTGATGAGCAGAGGACCTTTATATCCAATAACATCACTGAATTTCTTTACAAAGGAGCAATAGTTTCATGCACATGTTAGAGTATAATCAATTTCTTTCGAACATTTTTCCAAACCTAATGTAAAATTTCGGCCAGTTATTAGCCAGAAACAATTGAATACATTTGTTCATTATGAACATTTTAGGCAAGAAACATTTCAGATTGTTTTAGACCTCATCCAGAAAAATGATTTCTTTACTTCTGTTGATCTAAAGGATGCTTATTTTAGTATTCCAGTGCATATAGGTTATCATAAGTTTCTAAAGTTTATCTGGAACGATCAACTTTTTCAGTTTGTATGTTTACCTTTTGGGCTTTCTTCTGCTCTAATAATTTTCACTAAGATCCTAAAACCCATGTATGCATGGTTTAGGCGGCAGTGCATCAGGTGTTCCTATTATATTGATGACTCGTTGAATTTGGATGGTGAGGGTCACATTTGCTTGCAGAACCCATGGACTATGATTGAGACATTAAAATCTCTTGGTTTCACTATCGATCACTAAAAGTCAATACTTATTCCATCTCAACGAATTACCTTTTTCGGTTTTGTGTTAGACTCTGTACAGTTTAAGGTTTTTCTTACTGAGGAGAAAGTGGAAAAGATCCATGTTTTTGCCAAGAAGCTCATTGATAGAAAGTATGTTAAAGTACGAGAGTTGGCATCATTTATTGGTATGCTTATTAATGCCTTTTATACAATCATGGAAGCCACAATACATTACATTTATTTGGAACATGATAAAATAAAAGGCCTTTGTAAAAACCAAAGTTTTCGTAATACAGTACAGTTATCTCCACAAAGTATCCAGAAACTTAAATGGTTGTAACTAAATGTTGCAGACAGGAATTGAAATTGATCAGACAAGACAAGATTCCTTTGACTATTCAAACTGATGCATCACTCTCAGAGTGTCGAGCATATGAACTTGATTCAAAGAGATCAATCTCTGGTAGATGGGAAAAGAGTGAGACCATTTTTCCCATAAACTACCTGGCGTTGTTAATAATTTCTTATGCCTTACAAGCTTTTCATTCAGATAACAGAAATGTCCATATTGAGATTCAGTTTGACAACAAATGTGCTATCTCGTATACTAATAATATAGGTGGAATGGCATCGATTCAATTGGATCAGCTAGCCAGACAGATTTGGGAATGGTGTTTGGAAAGGAAAATTTTCGTATCTGCAGCCCATATTGCTGGTAAACATAATATAAACGCAGATATTCTTTCCAGAATCTTTGCTGACTCCACTGAATGGATGCTAAAGAAAGAAATTTTTCAAAGACTGTGCACAGAATTTTGTTCCATACATGGATCTTTGTGCATCAAGATGAAACTATCATTTGAAGAATTTGAACTCATGGTTTACAGAACCAGGTGCTTTTAAAATTGGTGTCTTTTCTTCCTCCTGGCATGATTTAATCCCATAATTGTTTCCTATTTTTAATCGTGTTGGGAAAATATTGAATTAAACTAGTACTGATAATGTTTGTAAAGGACTCTTAATTATTCCATCACAATCGTGGTTTCATTTATTCTTGTTATGTTTAATTTCTCTTCCAATTAGACTTCCAAGGCATCAAAAATATACTGACTCTTCCACACAATGGTCAAACCCATCATATATGGGAGACCCTATCTTTAATCGCAATGACTGTATCAGGAGATCGCTCCAAAAACTTCCAACAGCAGGTGTGGACATCATTAACAATTTATGGAGACTAGGAACAACTAAACAATATGATTTGACATGGAAAAAATTTTGGTGTAAGATCAAGGAAATTAATCCCTTCTGTGTCTTTGAGGTAACAGTTATTTCATAATTAGATTTTTTGGTAAATAAAGGTTAGTCTTCTAGTGTCGTCAATACTCACAAGGCAATGTTACATACTACAGTGAGGATGTTTGATAATGAATAGTGCCTGAACCCTTTGTTGATTAATAGATACTTGAAAGGACTGTTTAACAAAAGTCCACCAAAACCAAGATACGTTGATTCCCAGAATGTAAACCTAGTCTTAAAATATCTGTGTACCCTTTTTCCTTTGGAAATTATATCTTTAATGTTTGTAGCAATAAAGCTGGTTGCTCTTATTGCTTTATCTACATCTTCAAGAGCACAAACTCTAAAATATTTGAATTTACATAACATGACTTGTATGGCAGATAAAATAGTATTCAATTTTTACGATTTGTTGAAAACTTCAAAACAAGGTAAGAATTTCCAGTTGGAACTACTACATTATAAAGATGAGAAGCTTTGTGCTATGCATACTTTGTTGCATTATCTTGACAGGACTACAAAGCTTCGGAAATCTACTCATGTTCTAGTATCATATTGGTCTAACGGAGCTGTGACCTCTCTAGTACTATTGCAAGGTGGTTAAAAATAGTTTTAGAACAATCAGGATTTGATAAGTCTAAATTCAAAGCTCATTCTTACAGAACTGCTGCAGCATCAGCTGCTTTCAAACGAGGCTGTTCCTTGTACAATAAATTGAAATCAGCAGACTGGACATCAGTAAAGACTTTTCACAAATTTTATCTGATAGATATTCAGGCTAATGGTTTTGCTGAAGCAATTATTAATAGCATAAAATAGTAATTTTCTCTTGATTATGATTTACAGTTACCATGTGTTCCCTTTTTCTTATTTATGTTTTTTTAGCAGATTTGTTTTGGTCAATCTTTAAAGGTGATATGTATACATGTATACAAGCATTTGTGAAGGATAATGGACATTATCGGAGTAAAGCCGGAGGCTGAGCATGCATACGTAGTATAGTGGGATACCCTTGAGACAATGGGACTATAATGTTAAACTGGGGGGGGGGGGTGTACCTTAGGGACAATGGGAATTTTAACATAGAGGGACAAAAATGTATTGGGAATGTCTAGGGACAAAATGAACGGAACAGGGGAGGTTACGTCACGGTAATGACTATGAGCAGCAATGCTGCAAGGAGCTGAACTCAATCGGACCAAACAGCAGGGGGAAAAAAGCATAGAACGCTTGGCGGGAACGGGACTGGCGAAACAGAGACAGAGATAACACAGACCATAGACATTATACAAACAACTATACAACACACTAAAAAATGTGAGGCAAGAAAGCAAATATTTTCGATGCATATAATTGGCCCTGAAAAGGGCTTTTGGTTTTTCTTCTATTTTCTCCAGTAGTTCCACCAACTCCTTACATTCCTAATGATTCCTTTCTTATTCTTCTTCTTCTTTTCATCCTCTGCTATCCAGTCATGATGGCCCATTACTCTAAATATTTCCTGCATCTTCATCCAATTCTTATTCAGTTTATCAAACTCCTCTTTCTTCTTTTTGTTGTCTTTTTCCTTTCTCTCTTTTTTCCAGGTATCTTTAATTTTCTTTACTTCTTCTTTCATTACCTTTTTTAAACTTTCTTCCGCTTTCTTTAGTCTGTCCAGTCCCGTATTGACAAATGAACACTCTGTCAAATTGAAGATATCATCCAAAAAACATATCACTTTGATAACAGTTTAATAGTCTGCTTCAGGTTTCCGATTCTGACATATTTATGATTGATTAAACCTTTCAGCTTCTCTACTTCGTCTTCTATCATCCCTTGTACGTGGCCCATGGCTACGCTCAGGCTCTTCGCAAAGTACAGGATGCCTGGGAACCTCCATTCTCTTTCAAGTCTTTCTAATACATACTCCGCATCTACCATCCAATACCAACTATCCTCGAAATTGTCGAACAAGTGTATTACCATCTTGGTTTATTCAAGGTTGAATGGCGCTAAGGACTTAACTTTATTGATTTATAGTGATGTGCGTTCTTATGAACATGTATCACTGTTTAGGTTACATAATGTGATTTTTAATTATTCCTGGGGGAAGGAATGGTGCCACATCCCCCAGGCTTTATTGTACTCAAAGAGTACTTTTTAATTATAGCCGTTAGGTTGTAGGACTATTTAGTCCCTAACAACCTAAGTGTAAGGCTTTTTACATGAGTGGGAATTGAAACACGCACTTATGTTAGTTCAGTTGGATTGAAATGCCCCAGGTGTCAACCCAAGCAGTATGTGACGTCCGCTACGATTGGTCGGCAGCGATGGCGTCACATTTTGACACCTGGGCTTGTGGCAGGTGTAAATCGTTCTAAATTCTGCTACGTGTACGATGTCCGAGTGTGGAAAAGGAGGAAGAGATGCTCGGCAAGCCAGCCACGGACGTCGAGTACTCACATAAACACCAGCCCGTACTTATTTCAGATTAAGTCCAGTTATACTAGTGGACATAAAATATACAAATAATGTGTTAGCCACCTGTGCAATTAGTTCAAATCTTTCAAGTATTATAATTTTCCTAATTCCTAGTGGTCTATCTAATACTAGTACTTAGTGTACATAATTTCTCCCTAATAGCCCTACCTAGCTATATGTCTAAGCGACAATTAAACGTTAAGTCACTGTTAGATCGTGAGTTTGAGATTTTTGCGGTGTGCCAATGGATCGGGTTAGTGTAAATAAAGTTTTGTCGTGGAGGGATACCAAGCCAAAAAGGTTCCCTATAAATAAGAGGCAATTTTGATGAACCTTTAGAAGGGCTATTTGTGCTCAGCAGGTTTCTTGAAATTGTGTCGACTGGATTCCTGTTCGCGTACTTTCACAGCCGTCCGGGTTTCCATTTGTTGCCGGACCGGGGGTGCCTCTAGCCCATGAAATTGTGCCAGGAATTCTGCTGCGTCCATGAGAGTCGACACCGGGTATTGTGTGTAGGCAGTGTTGAAGCTACGGTGAAGTACATCCCTGGCATGATACCATTGCTGTGGCCAGGGTTTTCTGGTTTTTAGTGACCTCCACGCTACACAATTGACGGCCTGTATAAACTCGTTTGCTACAGTTGAATCCACAGCAGCGTCCTACAGTTTGAGGGCATGAATTCTCATTATATCAGGGTCGCTGTCTTCCTTGACTTGGGATGCTTGACTCTTTTTTGCCGCTTTTTCCCATTTTTGTTGTTCATCATGAATCTTTTGTGCTTCTGTTATGCGAGCTGGTTGTATTCGAGCCGTATTCAGGAATTCTTGTACATTGCTGGTTGCTGTGTTCTGCTGAGTTTGAGTTATTGTAGTTGGAGTAGATGTTACTAATTTCTTTTTCCTGTTCTTAGGTGGACTGGCTACAACACTCGCAAATGTTGGTTGTTGTTGTGGTGGTGTGGTATCCAGATCGAAATCTGATTCCACTGGGGCAGTCGAAAACTGGAGTCCGGCCCTCGTTGTTATTGTTGATGGCACTTCCCTAGTTGTTTTTGCAGGTTGCGCTTCATTTAGAACTGGCTTTGTCGGCTGCCTTTGTTGGTTGATTTCTTGGTTCGTAGAAGATGTCCGGGGCAGCTGTGGTTGCTTTCTCTGCTCCCTTTGTTGCCTCGATTTTACATCTCTCCGTCCCTTGAGCATGTTATTTCTTTCTTCTAAGTTGTTTTCCAAAATTAGGAGCAAAGTCGTTCTTGTGGCTTGTGCTCTTAAGCTCCACCCTGTTGCTATCTGGAGGCCAACACCATTCAATACATTTAAGGCTTGAGTAGGGATTAAATCCGTCGCTAGCTCCATTTATTCTATGACTTGCTTCTCTCTGTTCGCTGCTGATACAAGTTGGGCGCGAAGGACGAACGCTTTGACTTTATATCTGTCAAGCACAGACGTGAAGGAAAACATCCCTTACATTCACTTCACATATTATCTACTTTCCACACAGAGGTGAGGAGCACAAAAGAAGAGAACCACAAATTACTATCCACACACGGGAAGGAGAAAAAAAAAACACAATATCTACTATCCATACAAACTTAGTCGAACGCTTAGAAACCTCCAAAATCTACTATCCACACAAGGGAAGGAGATAAAACAAACCCAAATATACTATCCACACACGGGAAGGAGAAAACAATTCCCCTACCATATTATCCACAAAACCAAAATATACTATCCACACACGCGAAGAAAATATCTAAACACAAGATATACTATCCAACCACGGGAAGGAGCAAAAACAAGCCATTAAGGTACTGCCCACACGTGGGAAAGAGCAAAAAACCAAACAAACCCCAACAAAACAACTCCAATTATACTATCCACACAGAAGGAAGGGAAAACAAACCCCATACTCTACTATCCACACTGGAGGGAAAGGAAAAAACATACAGTTTACTATCACACAAACGTACGTGCACTCACACACATACACACTATGACACCAGTAAAGAAGTAAGTGTTTATAATTACACTACTCCACATTCACACCAACTGGCAATTTGAATATTCTCTTTCCTAGAGCATTGGGGTAGCCCTGAGAAGGGCTGTTTTTTTATTATTCCAAATGTACTTGAATAATACCGGTATCTCCCAGGACTGGTACCACAAACACATCTCACACTCCAATCTTGCTCCAGTTCAGTCTTGCTCTTGTGAGCGCAGAGGCTGGTTGATTGGCTTAAGAATCCCAATCTTCCGTTTGTGTGATTCAGAAGTGTTCTTGTCTTATATGCCATACCCGTGGATGACGAAGTTGTGGTACTGTTAGTGTCTGCGGCACTGGTACAGGTTGTGGTACTGCTGCACTGCTGCTAGTGGTTTTGTAGCTCTTGTGGCTGTGGCTGTAGTGCTGGTGCTGCCTGTGGAGGTATCCTCACTTCAGGCTTGACCTCACACAGAGGCCTTAGCATGAGATGAGGTAGGATGACGTCTTCCTGCACTTTTCATTTTCCTCTCCTCATCTTCTTATATTCTGGCTTCATCCTCGAGCCGCCTGGCATATTCCAGGTGCACTTGGAGTTCAATAAGTTTCGTTATTCTACTCATTGTCTTTGCAGTTGACAGGTCAGCGATGGGTAGCCAGACTGACGATCATTTTCCTTTATATTTGTGAAGCGCGGACGTGAAGGAAAACATTCCCTGTCACGAGAACGTTCATAGCCCATATCAGTACCCCAAATAACAAGGATTGCGCTGATTTAAAAGATACAATCACTCACTTTTTTACTTACAAACATTAACGACTATCAAAAACTCGCTATTTGACATGCTACGGAAAAAAGTAGTTATAGACACACTTCTATAAAGATAAAGAAATGAAGTGCTTATTGATACACTTATATTTTTTTAAAACCTTACTAACATACCATTGGCAATTGAATTAGTATCTCTGTTCAATAGTATTGGGTAGCCCTGAAACGGCTGGGGTTTTTTTGGACGAGGAGTGATGGCAATCTTTTGTTGTCTAAGATTGCGTCCCCGTCTGGCGACAGGCTTTCCCATAGGGACTGCATCTTCGGAAAGAGAAGGATAACTCTTAGGTGTCTACACGACAGTCGACAAAACCTCTTTATGGTTCCTGCTGTTGATGTTGTTGCTGCTGCTGCTGCTGCTCTCTCTCTCTCTCTCTGCGGTCTCTGAAGTCTGTACGTCTCCGTCCATTCTTCTTTCTCTTTCTTGATTTAATCGCTGAAGAGCTTTTCTATCAGGTCTTCAGTCACTTTCAACATTTTGACATTCTTTATCTCTGCAGGCTTCGGTATCAGGATTTGCCTGACACGATGTAAATTCACGTTAGCTTAGTTCAGCTTGGCTAGTCTTGAGCACATCTTCATAGGAGGATGTGTCAACAATGCATGGTCAGACTGGAGAAAACATCCCTACACTGTTTAGAGTCGGAACGCTAGAATTGTTTGGTTTGAGGGAGACGGATAGAGAGAAGTCAAAGATCATGGTTCATGATACAAATGGCAAACAAAGGACAGACGCATTATTTTTATTCAAATAACTAACAACCAGCAATCAACATTTTTAAATTCACAATTAAGTAAACAATCAAACATTTTCTTCAAATAACAAGGTATTTTGGATAAAGTTGACAACGTTGTGAACTGAAGTTAGACATCCACTGTTGGAAGTCATTGGGTCATTGATGTACACTATGTTTCCTAGCTAAACACAAAAGATAACGATAATGGTCACAAAACCATCGATCTACTTTCTCGTCGTTTCTAGACGAGTGACGTTCAAAATTAGTCACTAAATGTTCTATAGAATATCCAAGACTGCGTTGATTAAGAAAATACACACAATATTGTCTACACACCATGGAATCTGTGCCTTGTAATTTCACATTATTGAATCGTTTTGTCTGAGCATATCTTCTCTTAAAGTAACTGATCTCGTCTTCCAAAGGGGGCACTCCATACGAATCGAAATGTTTCAAACAACCGTTTTTAGGAAAGTAGACGGCCATCCATTGGGTTCCTGGGAGATGACTGCCGTCCGTGTTGATGACATGAGCTTGATGGTCTTGAGGTTTGCGATGAGGTAGCTCATCTTTAGCACACACAACAGGATTCCAAGAAGCAGTGTACGGAATTTGGTTCAAAAGGTAATAAAGTTCCCAGGTATCCATTTTTGTGTTGTTTTTTCTTCACAGGTAATGATAAGTGATCAATTCAATCCTGACTTTCTGTTTGAAAATGTCTGACAAATAACCATTACTTCTCTTTGTCTCCGCACTCTGAACCAAGAGAGCTACGATGCGATGGATCATTAGAGTCATCAGTGGAGGAAAGGAATGTTAACGCAAGTCTTTTTACGACTGATGCAACACGGCTTCTTCCGAGATATGACTCCAAGTTTCGACCAGATATGCGTCCAATTTTTCTTCTTGACTCATCATCAGACGTTTATCATGTTGAATTTCACTGGGATGATCGTTTTGACATCCATAGCTATCTTTCTTGATCAATTCCGTTATTTTTTTCTGCCAGGTGTTTGGCAAAACAGGAGACTAAATGATTTTATTTCTTATTCTAGCCATCTGGACTTGGCTCCTAGCTGTCCAGTGGCGTCGTACAGGGACAAATATGATCTCAAGTAATTCTTCTTGTCACCAAAAGCGTCTGGTACACAAGATCTTGCAATAACGGCTGACTTCAATCTTCGATACGTAGTAGTGATAAAAGCTGAAACGATATTCATTCTTGACTCCATTGAAGCATGCGTTGCTCACGATACCAAGGATTAAACGTTTGGGTAACTGCCCTTGGAACAGATGATCTTCGATCATAGAGTGCTGTCCGGTGGGAATGGTTACAGTTTTCACTTCCACGCGTTGTATTGGATACTTGGCAATCTTTCTGCTCCAAGTGTGACTGATGTCGTTTCCCACTTTAGGTAACACTTCCACACGTCGTACATATAATTTGGCTTCCTCGATTTTGGTTTCGTAAGCGTCATCAGTTGCATCCATTAAATGGAAAGCGGTACTGCTGAGATTCAGTCTCAGGCGGACATCCACACCGTTCAGCAAATACTTTTCTTGTAACCACATGATCATATGCAAACGACCCACCAGTTCTAAACTCTTGTTGTTTATGATTTTGTTTCGTCGTTCTTTAAATCCCTTATTGTGGTCTTTCTTTACATCCACTTCAGTGTTGTTAAATTGATCTGGTGTGCCAGATTTCCATGCCACGCAAGCATCCAGATGAGTTTTTTCGGTTTCTTTTCCGTACGTCAAGAGATTTTCCAGGTAGGCACGATAAGGGTAAGTATCCATGCTGCTACTGACCAGTTTGTTATTCAAGTACAAATCCACTGAGCTGAACAATGAATGCATACAATTGTTGACGGGAGCTACTGGCTCAGTGTCTATCGGATTTCCAGGCGGATTATGAACTTTGGCTTTCAAGTACAGGTATCTGCTATTCAGATCGATGTAACCTTCGGGCTGTCCTTTTGATTTTAAACTCGAAGGGAGTTGACAATGATTTCTTGACAGAAAATGGGATGAAATTCCACCCGTCGGGATTCTTGCATCGTCATCATAGTGGGTGGCATGGCAAACATATCCAGTTCCGACTTGGAACATGCGCAAGACTCGCGGTGCATCATGTTTTTGTCTCTATTATTTAATAATCAAAAATGTATAGGTCTCGGACGATTATTCTTTTTTTAGTCTTTCTAGCTTTATGAGTATGAACGTTTCTGACGGGGTGTTTTCTTTGTCCTTCCTGTGTCGTCAGGAAAGCAGGAATGCCTGACTCGTCAGAGTCCATGGCATTTATAGATGTTTTTCACTGGCTCAAAATGTATGCAGCAAGACATTTTTACCTGCTCTCAAGAATGCTTCTTTGGGGTTTTGCTTGTCGAAGATGACATTTTGGAGATATTCTTTGCCTTGCGTCAACTCAGCATCTTTAAATGCGTGCAATCCTCCTGTCATCACCGCTTTCAACACGGGGCCATCGAACGGAAAGCCGATTTCAGCATATATCCGAAACCATGTTCTCGCTGTCGAGCGACACCTCTGTACACTGGATACATGACTTACGAGTCGTTAGAGAATCGTTTCCGAAAATGGAGTTTCACCGTGACTTTCCCTTTTGTGAATGAAATATTTTGTCTCAGATCTCCTTTTATTAGCAATGTTGACACTGTCGAAATACAACTTACCGACCGGCAAATAGTATGGATGTACAAATTCGCGGTGAACGTGATAGGTGTTTCCACCTTCCTTGTCATTGGCTGTCACAGAATCCTCTTTGAAAGGAATGACTTTCAGTAAGGATGCGATGTGTGTCCCACCACGTTGTACTCCACAACATCAGAGTACATAAAAATCAAATTCAAATTTTCGTTCAGTTCTACAGGGTAACGAAACAATTTCGAAAAATTCAACTTCTTTGTGATGGGTGGCATCAGTGGACCCTTGATGATCTTGATGTCTCCACCTAAAATGTGAAAGAATTCAGGACGGAATAAAATGGATAACACTTTGTTACCCTCAGGACATTTTATCAGGACGCGACGAGCAATTTTATGGCACTCAAGGGTGACACTGTTTTTTGTCCAAGGCTTTGCCAAACACTGCATTGAACCTGACAGCAATTGTGTTCACCAGATGTTGACCACTGAATTAATAGCCTGGTGGAATTGTCAATAGATAGGTGAGCCGTCTAGGTGTGGGACAATGTTTTTTTCATAGGGTCACCTGCAGTTGGGTTTTCAATCAAGTGTTAATGTATTTGTTGGTCATGAACTTCAAGGACACTGAGGACTTATGTCGGGTGAATTATTTCCACCAAAGCCACTTTCCAATGGGCTTCATGATCTAACTGGACGGCCTGAGGTAATTTGGCCGTGTAACAACATACATTGTTATTGGGAAACACCTCCATGGAACTGTCACTGGGTAACGTCTAGTAAAATTAGTTATTGTTGTTCATAATTCCAGAGTTCTGCTGTCTGAGAGGTCACTGGAAATAATAGGAGTGTCTTCGCCCAAAATGTTGTGGTTGGAGTGGTGACTGACACTGGACGCAAGGTTGCCGTTGTTCACGTTCGTGCAGTACTTCAGGGAACGATTTGGAGGAAGATAACCGATGCAATTGCTCAATAAAATGGTTCTTAATTGTTTGTCTCCTTGTTGCAAAATCAAATTGGCAATGGCCGCACCGATGACACAATAAACAAAAAATGATTTGGCAGAAAAAGATGATTTGCGTTTTAGGCACAGGTTCTCTACACCACACCCACACGGATTGTTTTTTTGTTGATCTTGCAGAGAAGAAGTGAGTGAAGGAATAGCCGCTGCAGTCTTAGAGCTAGCAGAGGCTGTGTGGAAGGGCATGATTGTCACTTCTTTTTATAATCGATGACTTGCGAAGCTTTGATCCAAGAATCAAAACTGGGAGGATATCCTACGCAATGCACTTTGACTCCTTTGACACGTCGTTTATCCACTTTACGGGTTCTTTGTTCGAGAATACTTTCGATGTCATTTTTGGTCATGCATTGTAACTCGGGTAAGTAAAACGTTCCTTTTAACACTTCCCCGTTCATGTCTTCCAATATATTGACGACAGGATGATGACCACGCACTCGTTCAGTGACACGAAGCAATTTGGTGGTCCAGTTGGGTAAGTAACCTTTGTCGAAAGTGCATTTGGTTTTGCCAATGCACGCCCATCCTCCTACTGCTAACACTTCACCTTTGTTGCGGACATTCACCGTCGGGAACGTACCAAACAGGCGCTCGAAAACGGTCACTTCGTTGTCGGGAGTCACTTCTTGGCGGGCACATCCGATTCTTAGATGGTACGATTGGATGTAAGCTTGAACCAGGTGGGGTAAGACGTCGATGTACTTGAGAGTGTGGTGATGCGTATAATGTTTCTACATACGTTCTTTCAAAGTGCGTTGAAAACGTTCCACGATGCTGGGTTTGGTTTTAGGATTATCGGTTGTGAAAAAAATGAATGTCTCTTTCTTTAATTCTTTTTGAAAAGCTTGGTTCAATTATTCGGTGCATTTGTCAGTTTGCCGTCGAAGACGGAGATGGTAACTTTGTTTCAACGCCAGTTGGAGGGCTCGCAATAATTCACTGCTCCATTTGGAAGTCAATGGCACGAACCAGGCATATTTGGAAAAGACCGCGAGGACACAAAACAAATATTTGTAGCCACGATTGTAGTTTGCCAAATGAGAGACATCGGCTAAATCGGCTTGCCTTTGATAATCGATGCCCTCCACTTGGGTGCGACTTCTGGAAAATGTTCGTCGAATGGGTTTGTGTAAAGTGTAGGTGGCTTGTTCTTGCAACCATCGTTACACTTGAGGTAAAAGGAGACTTTTCAGTCGAGTTTGTGCAGCACGATACAATTTCTGAACTCCTCCGTATCCTGCAGAATGGGATTGATCGTAATAAATGGTGGATAGCACCTTCTCCATTTTTTAATACGTACCCACTCTTCGCTGATGCTAATTTGGACGTTTCGAAAGGGTGGTTTTGTATCTGGGACATCTCGGTCAAATTCGGTTGGGAAGCAAATGTACGGTCCTTTTTTTTCTTGCCATCGATGGTATTCTATTCATCGTTTGTAGGGCACTAAAGATAGTTTTCTTCCTTCCATTCGATTTCAAGGGTCACGTCGGATATGATTGGACTCCAAAGGTCCCCGTTATCTTATTGGTCCTTTATATCTTGTTCCGACGGGTCCTTGCAGCATCGTTCCCAATACTTCTTTCAGCAAGGGTCTTAACAACAGAGGCAAAAGTCCTCCACGTTATACCAGCATCTTCTTCTTTTGACGAATGGGGATTTACTTTTGAACCATTTGGGAAAGAACGTGACGATATTTGGCTAAGCATTGTTTCTGGTGTTTCGACAAAGGTATCGTGCCTTTCAAGATGTTCAAACAACATTCGCACACGGTATCGATGACATCTTTTTGAGGCCGTTTTAATAAGTTTTTTTCGCATGGGTGGAGAAGCTTTGGACAGGACAGACAACATGTTCCCATGTTTGACTAAACGAGGAGGCAGTCCTTTACTTTTCTTTCCTTTGGGTTTAGAATAGGGATGTTTTCTGGGGGATGACATCTTTGGTTCTTCAGGAGCACAAAGACACTGATACCCACGCTTCGTCTCAGACCTTTATTATACTGATTGTCTTTACGTCGTATCAACTTGATGACTGGCATCATGCGTCATGGAGGGGTTCGCAACGGAATAAATCGGGACAATTCTTGCTTGGAAAAATCCAGTAAACTCTGTAACATGCCCGATCTCTCTTGGACTTTGATTTTGGGAACAGGTACTTTGTAAGTAGATGCTACTGCAGCTAAAGAGGAGGAGGGTGTCACCGGTGGAGATGTTTTTGGATACGTTGGTTTCCATTGTTTCATCAGATGAGGAAGAAGGCGTGTCAAATTGGCCTGGGCATGCATCACCAGCAGCGGAGAAGTGGAAGAACCTGAGGATACAGGAGACGCGGTCAACATCGTTGCAGGTCGTGGTTTGCGAATGTAAGGTTGCGTCCTGGCCGAAGTATCTCTCTTGCTGGTAGAAGCTGTTTTCTGACGGCGTTTCTTTTCCTGGGGACTTTTTCTCTCTGGGCTTTACCATTTCTGGAGTTGTGACCTGGTCTTGCCACCACTGCTCTTTTCTTCCTTGGGCTTCGTTTGGCTTATATGGGAGTGATATTTTTTGGGGCGGATAACTTTGGGGGCAGTATGATCTCATTTTAAGAAGAAGCAAATGATGACACCTACTAGAGAACCGCTCTCTCCAGGTTTCAAAATGATTTGCTTTTCGGTTTGAGTGTCGATGCTGGGATCAGCCAGTTGTGTAAAGGCTACTTTGTTTCTCTCAAAAAAGTGTTTGGTTGGATGAGGAAAGTGAATGATGCCTTGCAGTAATTGATGTGATGTCACCGTCAACCATCTTAAGACTTCATTGAGACTAGCTTCTAAGATACGAGCACGTATTTGTGGAATTCTTTCGCGACTGATGCCGTACAAGGCACGAATCAATTTGACGGGAAGATGAGACTAAAAGGACGTCATGTTGAGCTGTGTTATACAGACCCAAAGTGACCGAGGATTTTATAGATTTTTTTGTTAAGTGGACGACGGGGACGTGTACAGGACAGGCCTTCCGTGTTGACACCAGTGGTGAAACAAATGGGTACGAAATCGCAAATAATCGGGGTGGTGGGTTTTAAATCCACGAGTAAATTGCCATGTGAGGTTTGAGTGGCATCGTCGTACGCATGAGTCAGCAAAGGAGTTCATAACTGTTTGGCTAAGACTTGCACTTGCGATTTAACTCTAGGGGTTTGAAACAAGACCATGTAGTGAGCATGTAATGAGCATTGAGACGGATGGTGCGATGGGCTTTACTTTGTTGAAACAAATTCTGAGCAATGTAAATGGTTTGATGATGATGCCCTTTGCGCGTAAACCAGTTTAATTTCTTCTTCATCTTTTCCTAACATGTCATCGAAAATGATCAGATGGGTTAGACTGGGGTTAGACACGATTTCGTCTTCTTCGCTAGGAATGCCTTCCACAAACACGATGGAATCGCCTTGCCTTTCTCGCAATAGGTTGTACGCCGATTGCCACTCTTTGGAACAGCACACGATTCGTTGAGGTGGATGATCGATCAAATGATGTTTATGTTCGATTCGGTTTTGCCTTAACCGCTAGGTCCGGCAATTAACATGTTAAAGGGATGGCGAAGATAAAAGGCCTCCCAAATGACACGATCTAAGTGTTCGTCGATAACTTTGAAAGTGGAGGAAGAGGGAGCAGAGACAGCAGATGTAGCCATAGTGCAAAGAATGTCACTTTTGACACGAAGACAGACACGAGAAGAGTTTTTATACATTTTCAGGAAACGTTTTTTGCAAGCTAAAATAGAAAAAATAACGAAAGACGAAAATGCATAAAAGCCTAATGGTTAAGTACAGCAATCAACTACACATCAAAACGATCAAAGTGGAATATAAACAAGTCTCTGTACAACATGTTTTTGGTAACCAAGATGTCCAACGGAGTGTGTGTAATGTTCTTACAGGCTCTACATTGAATAAAGTCACACGGGTGTCCTCCCGGAATGGTCTTTCGAGAATGTCCATGACATTCCTGTCCTGAAGGGAGTGGTTGTCCTCGGTGACGGGTTCTACTAGCACTGACACTAACACAGGTTTAAAACTTTTTTCCTCGGACGTGTAAATGGAGGATCAAACCTCTTGAACTTAATGGGCCACTTCTTTGGTGCTAGTCACAAGCATCACACACATCGTCGTACACATCTTCGGTACCTAAAAGTTGACGAATCTTTTTTCCCCGTAGAGGTCTAGAAGTATCGAGATGAGAACGCAAAGTTTTAAACAAATGAATCTCTCGTGGTCATTTAAAGGAACCACCTTTATATTTTGTTTGGTGACAAGTACTGTTCATAAAGAGTCCACAAGGAATCGACTGGTAAACGAAATCCCAGAAAACAAGTCTCTAAGACAAAAAAAACACACTACGACCCAAATTGAATGGACACAGTTCTCGTAATAAGTTTTGGTAATCTTCCACTATTTGAATATTGTCGTTGATTTTCTTCCTCGGAATCTGTTGAATCACGAATGATAAAGGTCGTGGCATGGTAGCCTTTTTTATACCTCTTTTTTGTCGGAGACAATAAGTGTTCTTTCTGCATAGAGATGATTTTACTCCAGTGGCGAATCTAAATGGTTCAGTCACTAACTTGCACATCATAAGACACCGTTCAGAAGTTTCCTCTTCAACTAAAGGATTTTGGTACCTATCTAACTCTTCCTCTGGAATTCCTTGCAGTAAGTTTACCTTGTAGTAAACAGAACGAGACACAACAATCAAATCCTTTGTGCCAGTGGGTAGTTGATCAATGTCTGACCACTTGAAAACTTTCATCTGAATCAGTCCTTTTATAGCATTCAGGTACCAGTGGTATTAACACCGGTGACGTAACGGATTCAATTGTTCTTTGCGTTTCACTTGTATTTTGACAAGCTCTCGGTACATGCGTTCTTTCAACTCCACAGGCAAACCACGAATGTTCTCTTGTAAAGTATCCATGATCATATCAGTCAGTATTACTTTATTTAAAACTTCTCCTAGAGCGAACGTAATGAACATAATGAGTAATTTCTGGCCACTGCCATTCAGGGTAACAGTCAAGAATGTGAATAAATTCTTCTGATATAAACGGTCCAAAGCAGAATAATAGGATGAACGCACACTTGATCCAGAGCAATATGACGTGTTTGTTGACTTTTTTCACTTTCCTCTTGTGAATTTCTCGACACAAAAGTTCTACAGTCGCCCATTGAGATTTTGTTGTGGCAAGTTCCTGCCAAACATCTTTGTAGATCTTCTCTTGCAGTTCGTTTGGTTATCCTTGAATATTATTGTTTAAATGGGGTTTAAATACTAGTCTAGGTGTTGTCCAACGTTTGACTCCTAGCCATTCTGGTTTCTTAAACGACATGATATGTCTTTTCAATAACTTGGTCCCACTAAAGGTGACACACCGCAACTGAAGCACTTGACTTTATCCCCTTCGCATAAGTAGAAAAATCCGGCTTTGGCTAATTCTTCGGAGGTAGGTCCTCCCATATATTTAGGTCATTTTCCTTGGAAGGTTTGAAAACGATTTTCAAAGTCGCAGTATTCAGGCAAAGCACAGGGAACGAATTGTCGTCTTTCACAGGTTCATATCGATGAGGGCAGGGTGAAATCGACAGGAGTTTGCTCAGTTATGGATGACATCCTTTGGGTGGTAGAGGCATGGTCTCGCCTGAAGGTTGACATTGATAATGAATACCAGTAAAGAGTCCACGATAACGAGTGGCATGGTTTTTGCATCCGTCAGGATTGACAGGCATAACATCACTTTCCATGCTAGGTGTAGTGGTAGTAGTAGTTATAACAACGTTCCCATGATGCTTAACTGCATCGCTCCCATTGCAAGGCACATCATCGCACTCCACTTGAGAATCATCGAATTTGAATGATGTCTGTTTAAAAGGATTCATCTTTTCGCTTGGTCTGGTAGTGACAAAGAACTATCGATCTTTGACGTCCCTTTTTATATGCTGACCAATATCGACGTGACCGTACGATAAAGTGAAGTGATTGGGAAGCTGCTCTCGCTTCTGGTACACGATTCGATACAGCTTTTCTAAGGGTCGACTGACAATAAGGTGAGTGGGTAAACGTACAATCTTGTGCAGTTCGTAGGTGGTCATTTTAAAGTTTCCATCCTCTCCAGACTGCAAGGCTTCTTTCAACACCACAAAGTTCACCACTCGACTGGTGCGATAATCGAGAGTCAATCCTTTCACTTTACAATCCGTGTTCATTTCTTCTTGTTTGGCCAGGTATTCGTAGCCGTAATGTTTAGGACCGACACTAGCAAAACTAAGAATCTTTCCGTCGGGGTGTTCGTCTGTCCAGGCTCCTAAAAGGTCTCCTTCGATATCATTGTGACGTTGACCCGGGCGATCGATGTAGATGCGACTGTCCGTGTCAAAGTACAGGGCGCGATCACCTAACACTTCTAAAGCTTCGTACAATTTTAATCGGGCATTTGCTGTCACGTAAGCCGCAAGACGTCATTTCCAACTTCGTCGGCTTCGACAAAGTCCAGATCGTCTTCGTAATTGCTTAAGATCAAATCCTAACTAATGACGTCCATGTGTTTAATGTATATGGTTTTGTCGCGAATCATCTGAAAGTACCGGGAAAGTTCTGCCAAATACTCTGTCTTGGCTAAACACGGTCGTTGTGCCATTTTGCCCCACAAGCAATTTAACATCACTTTGGCAAACGAAAACCTGCCTTCGTTTTCCTCGATGTGGTCTAAAGTGATGCCTTCCTGATCCCAGTATTTCGCTTTGAATTTATTTTGATCTTCGGGAGTGTGGCACCGGGTAGGATATCCGCTGCCTTCTTGCTTTAGTTTAAAAAATGCATCCACGTAGTCTGCGAAAACGCCTTTCTGAGTCTCGTTGCACTTATGGTACTGTTCTTTCTTGTGGAAGTGGCAAATTTCGTATACTTCTAACATTTGGTATCCCAGGTCCAGAGTTTTGAACAATACCAGGCTGACCCACGTTCCAGTCAAGGCGGGTTCATCCTGGGAGCGCTGACAAGCCTGGTCTTGGTTACACGCTTCAGCACAAGTACGGCACAAGGGAAACATCACCCTTCGTATTGTCGAATGTTGTCCATGTCAGTGTTTTGCGTCAGCAATTGTGAATATAATGCAAGAAAGCGACACTATTTGCACACGTAAGGAAACAGTGAACACACGTTCAAATATATGATTTCTTCTCCTTTCTCCTCGTTGGCTTGGTACAGGAAACCAGTGGCATTTGTCCGTCCTCCGTACAAACTGTATCGAGGATTCAGTGGGTCTACCAACTTGTAACTTTCTACTATGCAGTGAACGGTGATTGTACTCGTGTTCCCATATTTCCACCACTTGGTATCCTTCCTGTTCTTACTTCAAGCGCCGCTGACAAGTGACCTGGTACAAGACTTCAATGATCCATTATGAAAACTAATTTTTGGTGTCACGTTGAGGGTAACAGAGGGGATATCAGTGAATTAATCAACCGTTAAACTCGTACACGATCTTGGGGTTTTCTAAGTCCCAACCATCCACCGAAAATCTTCCGATGGTCTTTTCGTCTCCTCCGTTGCGGACGTGCTGAATCCATTTGTCTTCCTTGTCGCACAAGTATTGTAGCCAGCTTAGGGCTTTGACCGAGTAATGACGTTTGACAAAGTTGTTCGTTTGAGGAATGATGACAGCCAGGGTGTTTTCGGGCATAAATTGTTGACGGTACAATAAGGAACACGCTTTGGCAGTGGTACAGGCTTCTTTCAAAGGATCGACCCCTCCGTGTTCCATGAACAGTTCTCGAAATTCTCCACAGCAACGCCGTAAAATGCCCTGGTCGGAACGACAATGCTTTAGCAATTCTTCCTGAAAGTCGAAAGGGTCCGAGGCGTAAGCCTGGTACCAAGCGTAGAAAGCTTCTCATTGTTCGGTACGCATGTTGTCGGGGTCGTAGTCGTGAGCATCAGGCAAATGGGATAGAACGGTGTTTTAATGGCTCGGGTATTGAAAAAGCGAGGAAAAATAACCTTTAGCCATTTCTGTCATTCCAAACGTTTTAGGCGTTCGACTCAAGGCGTGACCAAGTTACTCATCGAACCTTTAAACTGTACTTGTCCCACTTGCTTGGAAATGATTTTGGCTCCGTTCAAACTATAGGACGTTCGTTGCCTTGTTCCGTAGAGTATCTCAAAATAAACTGTCCATCGTATTCCGAGAAATTGTAAGCCATCACTATGGCATGGCGATGACAATCTCCGTATCGTTCAATGTCCTGTTCGCTCCGCGTCTCGTCAATGGAGTCTAAGATCCATTGGGCGAAATCGTCCAACGTGTTAGGTCCCGAAAGATTTGTTCACGTCCGCCAGGAATCTTGCTGCATTGAGGGCTGTGACTAAAGATGGGCGCTTGGATGCACTTCTTTCACGCTCGATGAGCCACGCAGAAATTAGGAATGTGAATGCCAGTCTCTTGCATGCATTCGAAATCGAATAAAATGAAATTCCATTTCTTCTGGTCATCTTCCTCTTGTTGTGATTGGTATCTTTGAATGTAGCATTCATGTTCCAAGTCCATGATTTTAGCGACAAATGTGACATCGTTTTTCTTCCTGATCATATGTGTGCCTTGGCGTTATTGGTACGTATGACTTATTCACAAGTAGGGCACAATCTTCGGAGTTGACAAGCAATTTTCTGCTGTGAACCTTGCGTCTTTAATGTTGTTGGTAACAGGTAGGGCTGACGAAAGTGCGCCGACAAGCAGGGCATTGAACTCTTGGTTGTCCTACGTCCAGAGAGGGCTTAGAGACCAAACATCCCTCACATTTCGATCCACAATGCTCGATTGTTATAGCCATAGTCACATTTATCACAGTAATAACCATATCCCAAGAACGCAGTGATACTGGTGATGGCATCGAAATGTTCATCGTGATAATAGACGTGAATGTATTTTCCGTCTTTGAAATCGTTACCTCGAAACAATAGAGTCCGCATACTTCTTGAGAGTGTACTTTCAAGGTGTAGCGTGGAGCTAAGACGTCTAATAAATTTTGCATTTCAGGAATGCCACAAGGTGTCTCTTTGGATAGCCCCTCTTGCTGTAACAGGAGTTCTGCTTCACTTCGTTGTTTAACTCGGTTCGATTTTCGAATGTTCTCCTAGGCTCTTTTCATTCTACCTTGTCGTTCTTGTTGTCATACGTTCGTCCCACCACGATGGCTGGGGCCAAACACGTGGTATTAAGGGTTGTTAAATCGGACGAGGCTTGTTTTTCAGCTACGAAGGTCGTCGATCAATAACACCTTTTTGCGTCCTGTCCCTTGGGGAAGAGACTCGTGGGTCATGAACAGTGTGGCTTTCCCATCTGTGACGTGAAACTTGTTGTTGGATTATTGCAGGTGTTGAATCTTGTCGATGACTTTGGAATGTGTCAATAAATGCTGGGTTGCTAAACTCGATCCAGACGGGGGACTTTAAATTGTCGTGTTGAATGGAAAGTCTCAAGCGATCATCTTCTTTGGCTTGACACTGTCATTTCAGACTGGTTAACAAAGAATCCCACAACTCAGTGAAGAAGCCCTCTGCTTTGTCCAGCGGTAACTTGGATTTGAAATCTTTAAACTTCCCTGTGTACGTGTTAGCTGTAGTTCTAAATTTTCTAGAGGAGCGTTTTTCCGTCTCCCGAATGTGATAGTAATTTTCAGGGTTTATTAATGGTGGTGAACATTGTCTAGGCACATACTCTCTGGGTCTGGATTCAGGCTCACTCATGTCATCTTCAAAATCACTGGCATGAATTTGTGAAAAGACTTCAGTACTGTAAGAGGCGATGAATCACGTTTCTGCCTCTTACTTTCTTCTCCTTTCTCGACGACATGATGCAATCGTTTCATCGTTACTGCGAAAAATCAAATGGCTACATTTTAAACACCATGGGTCACTTTATATCCATGTCAGACCAGCTTATACACAAAGGGTGTTTGTCTTCCTTTCCAATATTCATTTCACTCTCAAACCGAGCAGAACGATGAAAGAGCCCACACATATCGAACTTCTGATCAGAGCTTTGCGAGGTGTCATAAGAAACCTTTCTTCAGACAAGCCGACGGACTACTAACCCTCCTTTCGAGATAAAGGTCAAGATACTTACTATATCTGTAAGATGAAAGGGCATTGGACTAGGGAGTGTCCAGACCGTCAAAAAAGCAAGACAGGTGTTAGAAGAGACAACAGTCAAGATAGCCGTTACCATTGTCAAGAAAAAGGACATTGGTCTTCAAAATTCCATAAGAAACAACAGGAGCAAGAATAAGAGAGGAGTTCCGAACAGTAAGAAGAAGATGTAACCTCCCCAAAGGAAGAACCCAGACACGTGCAGAAAGAGAAAAATGAGAACAAGAGAAGACGAGGAGAAAATGAGGAAGAAGAGGAGGAAAAACCTGTGAAAGTGAAGAAACTAAAAAAAAAAACATAGAGAGAGAACAAAAACACAGAAGTCTATGAACTTTTTAAAGTGTTGTGATGTGCTGTGAGTTGGATTGTACATTTTGTACCAGAATAGACAAGACAGAAAACGTGTCTGTTGGTTTTGATTTTTAGAATAAGAACCTACACTACGCTCTCACTCACTCACTCACTCACACGTACATCATGGGTAAAAAAGAGCTCTTGAGTTTTAATTGATTTGGCAATTGAAATAATATCTCTTTTCAAGAGAAATGGGTGATCCTGAAAAGGACCGTTGGGTATTTGTTCGTGCAAGTGTGTTAGTACATGTGTGTGTATGAAAAAGTGTTTATAAAGCAATATATTTGTGATTTCATGAGAAGAAGAAAGAGAAAAAAACAGAACAAGTTTTTGCATACAGTCAAGTGTCTTCACTCAAAGAGTTATGTTTGACTATTTGTGCTGATAGATTAATCTACTTTATTGTTGCTTTAGCAAATAGTATTTTCTACCAAAGGTAATGCTGAGTCAGAGCAAGTTAAATACCGAACACACTAGTGAATGAAAATATAATTGGAGTTCATTGTTAAAGGGTTAAAGATAAAATCAGTCATTGGATTAACATATATATATGTCAACAAACATGCTAAAATTATTTTTGTGATAATGTAATACATGACAGGATGAGTTTAGCACCATTAACAGTTGTATCATTCATTGTAAAAATGTAATAGTTTGACAATGTCAATAAAAGAGAGGTAGAGACTACATACATTTTTTTTTACCTGGTATAGTGAGCGTGGCCTTATATGGGTTAGGGTAAGGTTAGGGTTAGCAGTCAGTAACCCCTTTAAAAGTATTTCCCATTTTAAAATGAATTACTGCTGATTGATGTTCCATGTGTCAATTTATCACAATATTTTTCGCTTTTGTTTCACTAAGTGTAAATTAAACCCTTTTTGTCAGAAAACAGTGAACACATTTCATTCCAAACTTTATATTCTAGCCCATTACTAATGTGCTCAAAATTTAATCAGAAATTAAGTTATGTTTTATGCAAACCAATGGACCCCAAATGCATTTTGTTTTAAAATTATGAATAAAATTAACACAAAGCAGTTTCATTTCAAGCAATTAAGGTGTGGACAATTAACATGGCAAAGAAAGAGAAAGAGTAAGGTCTGTTATTCTTCTTCCAAGAAATGTTTCCATTCCAGTCATGAATTATACAATATTTTGAAAGAGAAAACTTATGAAATGATATATTGACAATTACAAAACTTAAGTACTTAGATATCTACGAGCAAACGGACTTAATTTTGCTAAGTATGGGAATGGCAACATTCATTTCAAAAGTAACAATAACCATTTGTAGCTTTTGGAAAGGTATGATGCAGTATATTCTATGCGTTGATCAAATTGAAAAAAGTGAAGAAAAAAGTTTCCTTTTTGAGTGTCCCGGGTCGCTGACTTGTCTAAGATCATTATTATCTCACCTCTTTCATTCTGAATTCGATTCGTGCCACGGTCAAAATGTGCACGTGATAAATCTTGTAGCATCCCATGGTTTAGGAGTTCTTCCTTCACCAAATAAACTAGCCGCTATATATAGTCTATCAATTTCTGAAATAATGGTGTTAAACCACAAAAAGCCACTTTTTTCTTTATAAATGTTTCCCCTCTCTTACATCAAGTTAAATGACAGGTAATCATGTGATGTTAAATGATTGAGTCATAATGAGCAAGACAATCTAAAATGTTTATACACTTTACAGCATTTGAATGCCTTATGATCACCTATAAGTACTTTGAGATTGATATTATTAATCAGTATGGTTAATTTTCATTTGAATTTTTAAGGTTTGCAGTAACAGTGATAAAACAAATGCAAGTGATACTCATTAATTTATAAGAAAAAAATATATACAACAATATTGATTGAAAATTCTAAATGTTAAATTTTGGAAAAAAATTAATAACTACTTTGCCATAATGAACGGTCACCACAATATTAACAAAATACTTTTACCTTCATCGCCTTTTCAATCAATCCAGATTTTGACACAGCCTCCAACATCAAAGGGCTACATTTTTTCCCCTTGCTTGTCATACCCCTATGCAATAGGGATTCAAGAATGACAATCTGTTCCGTCGAAATTGATGTCCGCACTGAACTCTGTTGAATAATAATAATATCAACAAATCAAAATATAATAATACTAATAATGATAACAATAATAACAGAGAATTTGGGTTAAGACATGGGTGGGACATCATGCTACATGTCTGCGGCGTGATACCGCAGTACTAGACATCACTATAAACCGCCACACTGCGGATATTGTAGCGATATGACTGAATTTTTTTAAAGCTATGTTAAAAATTCAAATCACAAACACACATTGTGCTTTCAGGATAGGTTTTGCTCCGCACATGCTTAAAATGAATGTAAAATAATTTGTTAACCATAATGGATGTAAGAATGGTAACATTTTCAGTTAGATCCATGTTAATATTGTAAGATGTTTTCTGCTGAAAACCCCATGTTGATTTGAATTATCTTTTATGAGGAGTAGTGAACAGTTTGTACGAATGGCTGCCATGATGGTCATACTTAATATCAGATTCGCACTATAAAAGAGATAGTATCATAATTAGGGTCCTGTGTCAGACCTGGTCTTGAGGGTAAACTGAGGTAATTTTGTAACTCAGTATGAATTTTTTTCCCTTAGGTTATTGCTTCTTTTTTTCAACATTAAGCCCGCGTCTGCCACTTTTAATTGGCTGTCTCATTAGTCGGCACGTAAGGTCATTCGCGGTGACAAATGCATCACACGTTGATTACTGCTGCAGTATGATATAAATAGAAAAAGTAAGTATAAAGAAACATTTTGGCTTTTATAGGAATGTTTTCTACCTAGTAATGCGGTAACAGGACTTACGACGAGTTTTATGGCAATCCTGCAAGTAATTCGTAGTAGAAGTATTACAAAACCTTTGTTCATAGACGGACGAAGAACTATGAACTAAGAACTATGGCCATGCTATAAGCATGTTTTTTTCTATGGCTGTGGTAATATACGGTATTAACATTCTGTTTAAACAAATGGTCGACACTTTAAGCTCACATAAGGTCAGCTCCAGGCTCTCACTCATTTGAAACACTATATGCCTTATGATAACATTAGCGTGAGAAACAAGTGTGGGTATGCGTTTCAGTCAGTAATAATCCAGCCATTAAAGCATTTCGACCAAACCATGTTTTTTGTTTTTTAGCAAAACATAACAAGGTGTCAGAAGTACAATTTTTGGAATGAGTTGGATTTATTAAGAATTGTATCTCCATAAGAATACTAAATTTTGATGCACAAGATTATGTGTTAATTGTAACATCATGGAAAAACTCAACTAGCCACATGAAATGAACTTTAATTCCCATCATCTAGCAGAAACTTGGAGGAGGTGAAGGCAGACTATGCAGTTCTACTTAGATATTGCTCTTGCAGATAAAGAAGACAAAAAATGCCGTGCTTTCCAATATATTATTGGTCAGGATGGTAGAGATATTTACAAAACATTTACATTTAAGGCCAATGAAGCTACAAAAATTGATCCACTGATAAAAAAGTTTGAGGATTATTGCAGTCCGAAGCTGCAGAAAATTACAGTAGAGATGTACAGATTCAATACAAGAATCCAACAAAAGAATGAAACCATTGAACAATATGTCACTGAACTTAATTGATTGCAAAGTACTGCAAAGTTTAAAATCTACAGCATGAAATAATTTGAGATAGAATTGTCTGTAGGACTAATTCTGAAAAAAAGAAAGACTTTTACGCGAAGATCAACAGGCATTACAATAAACAATGGATATCTGCAGAGCAGACGAAGAATCCAAAAGCAGATTCAAAATATGCAAAATGAAGCAGCTGCATCAGACGTTCATGGCGTGAAAATGAAGAAAAAAGAAAAGAAAATGGCACAACCACAGAAAGCGGAAATGTTATCTATGAAATCAGACTCCAGATTATTCAACTGTGGTAAATGTGGCAAATTACATGCAAAAGGTAGGTGTCCAGCCTATGCAAAAACTTGCTACAGGTGTCTAAAACGGCATCATTTTCTGAAATGATTCAAGACAAAACGGATGCATGGCATGCAGTAATAATCAACTGAAGAGGAAGAAACATCTTTTATAGGAACAATGACAAAGACAAACAATGAAATCAGTGACAAAGAATGATACATGCACAATTTCTTACGTTACCATTCATGACATTTGAGGTAATTTACGCTATTGCAATGTCCGAAACGGTCAGGGAATCAATAGCAATTTAGGCTATTGCAAAGTCCGAAACGGTCAGGGAATGTAAAACATTTAGAATGGCATTGCACCATTTAAAAGATTAAATATCAATGAACAAAGCATGCAAAACTAAGTGCATCTCAATAATGTCAGAATATCCTTACTTACAAGGTAACAAGCACTTATAGAATGGCATTAAGGCAATTCAGACACGAACAATTTTATTTTATCATGACTCACACTTGTTTCCTGCATTTAACAATTATATATTCCCCTTCTCTCTTTTCCACAGAGTGGTTTTCCTACAAACTTGGGCTTTGTGTACAATATATTCTTCACTTGTATACTAACTGTTTCTTTACAAGAATAAAAAGCAACTTGTCTACTCAAAAGAAAATATGATGATAATACATAATTTGTAAAGGATTATATAAACAGCTTTCAATATTAAGCATCCAGAGCTCATTGTTTTTATTTTATACATAACAACATTTTGGATCAAGAGTAGAATGTGCAAAGGGAATTATTTTACTTTACGCCTGCATGACGTCATGTCAATTAACCAATCGAATAGCGTCTCGCCCTTTTCCAGATAAAAACTATGGTGACTCACATGAAGGATTCGACGTATGTAATCATTTAGAAATGTTCAAGACATGGATTCAGTCAAATCAGATAAGAAATGTAGATAAGATTTTTGTATCTGCAAATTAGTAAGGAATGTATTAAAATGTCAGTCTTTTATGATCCAAATACTGCATATGACCAGAAAATGGTTGCAAACATTATGTACATACGGTTATAAGATTTATTTTCTCTATTTTCAAAAAGTTGCTTAAAATTTTATCAAATATTTATAAAAATAGTTGTTGAGCTCACCTTGGCAAGAACTAGAAGTAGATCATATTGTCATCTGTGTGAATGCCCGTTTATGTCATTCACACTCTATTTTATCCTCTAACATAAATCACCTTATCCGTGTGCATGTTTATGTACACGTCTGTAACACCCAAGAATAACCTCACACATAGATAATCATCCGTGTTCATGTTCGTCTGTGTGTCCGTCACAACGTAGAATATGCATGTATGCAGGTCAGTTAAATTATGTTAATACCAACTTTTTCTCTGCATGACACACATCCAACTGTAAATGGCGTTGAACTAGAGCCTGTAATGATCACGCAGATTAGGGTCAATTCTATTAATGATTGAATGTGAATTGTATGGACCATGATCTGTCAACATATCTCATCACACATCTGGGTCAGTGATCTACTTCTAAATGAATGTGTATAGACCATGATCTGTCTGCAAATTTGACTGTAGATCAAGGTCAATATTCTACTTAGGATTACAGATAAACATAATTTCCTAACAATGCAATTTTGACTCTTCTCCACCCTGCTATTCTAAATCTTCTTTCCACAGTGTTGACCTATTATTTACTCCCCCATGTTATTCTTCTTTGCACACTATTATGTCTATTTTAACACACCCTGTTATTCGTGCTCTTCTTCCCACACATTTGTGCTCATTCCTTACATACCCTGTTATTCATACCCTTCTTCCCGCTGTTATTCATACTCTTCTCTCTGCTGTTATTCATACTCTTCTCTCTGCTGCTATTTATACTCTTCTTCCCGCTTTTATTAGTATGCTTCTTTACATACAGCTGCCATTTCTCCCCACTCCTCAATTCTTAAAAAACCTCCCCAATTGGTTATTCTTCCTGTTCTTCCCATCTTTCTTTCTCACCCCTCTTCCTACCCAGACAGGTTTACTCCTCTCCCATTTCTTTATTCTCACTATTTTTTCCACCCTGTTACCCTTACCGTTCGCCCCACTTTGTTATCCGTATTAGTATCTTCTCCTTGCTAATTTTGCTTTTCTCCCTTGCGTTATTCTTATTCTTTTTCCAATCCTGATATTCTTACCCTTCTCACCATCTTACTATTGCTATTCTTCTCACCATCTTGCTATTGCTATTCTTTTCACCATCTTGCTATTGCTTTCTTCTCACCATCTTGCTATTGCTATTCTTCTCACCATCTTGCTATTGCTATTCTTCTCACCATCTTGCTATTGCCATTCTTCTCACCATCTTGCTAGTGCTATTCTTCTCACCATCTTGCTAGTGCTATTCTTCTCACCATCTTGCTAGTGCTATTCTTCTCACTATCTTGATATTGCCCTACCACATTATTATTATTCTTCTCCCGACCCCGTTTGTAACATTCTACTCCACAACTTTATATAAATTCACATGTATTGTAGAAAATGAATTACTGTATGAACTGGAATACATCAAACAAATGTGGTTAAGGAGTAGTGGTTCTCTTTCATTATCACATTTGCTTTGATAGGGTGCGTGTATTTTAATAGTTTCACAGTTAACCTTACTTTTAAATCAATATAGCGGTGTTTGAATTTGGATGTGTTATTTATTTTCATTATCATTTATCCGGGTCATACTTTTTGAAATATCAATGTGATATTGACCATTTCTAATATTTCCAAACGATTACAGCATAAGCCTTTATCCACTGGTGTTTCAGTGTGGCTAACAAAGAATCCCACACCTCGGTGATGAAGCCCTCTGCTTTCTCCAGCGGTACGTCGGTCTTGAATCTTTAAACTTCACCCTGTAAGTGTCAGCCGCGGTTCTAAATTTTCTAGAGGAGCGTTTTTCCATCTCTAGAATGTGATAGTAATTTTCAGGGTTTACTAAGGGTGGTGAACTTTGAGTGTGAATCGGTGGGTCTGGATTCTGGTTCACTCATGTCATCTTTAAAATCACTGGCATGAATTTGTGTCAAGACTTCAGCTATTGTACGAGGCGATAGATCACGTTTCTGCCTCTTACTTCCTTCTTCATTTTTCTCGAATTGATTCGATCGTTTCATCTTGACTGCAAAAAGTCAAATGACTACATGTTAAACACCATGGGTCACTTTATATCCATGACAGACCAGCGTATATATAAAGGGTGTGTGTCTTGCCTTCCACTGTTTATTTCACTCTCAAACCTAGCAGAACGATGGAAGAGACTACACAGATCGAACTTTTCATCAGAGCTTTGCGAGGGCTCATCAGAAAATTTTCTTCGGACAAGCAGACGAACTACTTGCCTTCCTTTAGAGATAAAAGTCAAGATACTTGTTATATCTGTAAGAAGAAAGGGCATTGGTCTTCAGAGTGTCCAGACCGTCAAAAAAGCAAAATAGGGGCTAGAAGAGACAAAAGTCAAGATACCTGTTATCATTGTCAAGAAAAAGGACATTGGTCTTCAGATTGATCTAAGAAACAACAGCAGCAAGAAGAAGAAGAAGAGAGGAATTATGAAGAGGAAGAAGAGGTAGTCTCCCCCAAGGAAGAACCCAGACATGTGCAGAAAGAGAAACAGGAAAAGAAAAGAAGAAGGGGAAAAGGTGAGGAAGGAGTGGAGGAAAAAGCTGTGATAGTGAAGAAATTTAAAAAACAGAGAGAGTGAATACAGACACAGAAGACGCCTAAGAACTTTTTAAAGTGCTAATTTGTGTTGTGAATTGGATTGAAAAATTTGTACCAGAATAGACCAGGCATAAAACGTAAGTGTCTCTTGGTTTTCATTTTAGAAAAAGTACCTATATTCACGCACTCATACATTCACACGTACCATAGGGTAAAACGTTTTTTTTTAAGTTTTAATTGATATTGGCAATTGAAATACTCTTTTTGAGAGAAATGGGTGGCCCTGAAAATGGTCTTTTGGGTATTTGTTGGTTTGACAACAAAATTAGGACCAATCAACTTTAACTGCCTTAAGCTTTTGTCACGGCCAAGGCCTACTTCTGGACTGCGTACTGTCGATGATGATTTGGTAGAAATAAAGGTGGTATGGCAGACGAAGTCACAAGGCTGAGTTGTTTAGCTCGGGAAGGTCTTTTTCTCTTGGGTCGTAATAAAGAGGTCTGATACATTTGTTTCAGTCTTCTTAACTCTGCTAAAATGTCTAACAGTACCGTGACCGTTTGACTTTCACACCCTTGTTTCTTCGCTGCTTCTTCTTCTTGGTTCCTTCTTACCTCTTCTTCTTGCGGTTGTTGCTGTAGGAGAAAAGCTTGTTCTGCTTCCTTTTGCTGCTGTATAAATTTCTCCATTTGTTCTTTCTGTTTCTGTTTAAAATTCTCCACGTGTGGTAAAGAAGGAGAAGGTGGCGAAGGTACTGGTTCCGGAACAAATTCTTGCGACAGAAAATCCACAAAATCCCAATTAAAATTAACCTCTTCTGGAAGTAAGTCCGGGTTGACTTGGGTAGTCGATGCCATTCCATCGTTTTTCGTTTCCACGGCCGGTGCACCCCAAATCATCGTCTTCTGAGTTTCCGTCATATTTGAAAACTGTCGCATGGAATGACTGCGCACAGACGCTAGCACCTCTATATAGGGAACGTAACGTCACAGACTGCTCTCTTCGAATTGGACGAATGGTGACTGAATCTTGTAACACGTGTTTGGATTGGTGAATGAACTCAATCCGTTTCGATCCTCCATTCCCCAATAAATAACCGCAGTTCGCTGCATTCCTTCACCTGTTCTCGTCACAAGATGTGGACCGACGTAGAATCCTCTACTCTCGTATCTTCAATGATGTTCCGTACGGACTTGCCCATGTATGTCAGATCATCGTGGACCATTGTCAAGATGACTGATACAAGCATTTGGTAAAGAAGAATCTACTTGGAGAGGCAAGTCTGTTTAAAGAGGGTTTAATTTACGGACCAGAAGTGAGACAAAGTTTGAGAAAAAGAAGGAAACCTTTACGATGCCCTCTGTGTTAACGGCATGATGTTAACATAAACCCAAAGGCCCTTTTCAGGGCCCCTCATTTGCCTCGAAAATAAATTTACTTTCTTACCTCAATTATTTTTAAACAAAAATACAAGCCCAATACTTTTTTGTCCCTGTATAGACAGACCTATGTTAAATTTCCTGTATTAAATTTCCCATTGTCCCTAAACAGGCCCAGGGGGGTCTGTAATGTTAATTCCCATTGTGCCTATAAATATTGTCCCTATAGTGCCGCGACACCTTTAACACTGGATTTTCCATTGTCCCTACGCGTACCCACTTCACTACTAATAACTTTCTATCTTAATCCAGGTGTAAGTCACCCACACATTTCGGTTGAAGTAATTCACCTACAACCAAAGATATCGTGCACAATAATTGTTCATTTTTCAAGCAAAAAATGGCCGTAACCTTTGACAATTTGATTCCAAATTAAATTGGGGTTTTCCTTACACCCCGTACAAACTATCCCAAAAGGCTGTTAACCGTAGATGATGGAGAACTGAAGTTTTTTTTCCATTGAATGACAGTGACTTTGACCTTGGACCTTTTGAACTAGAATGAACAGAGTTCTTCCTTATACCAAGTGTAAGCTATCCAGTATGCTTGGTAACTGTGGATGCTGAAAAACTTGAGTCATTTTGCGGAAATCTTTTTTGTTTCTTTCAGTCACAATTACCTCGACCTTTGACCTTTTGAGCCTGAAAACAATCTGATTCTTCCTTACCCCGAGCTTTCAACAAAGTTTCGTAACTGTAGATGGTGGGTAACTAAAAGTTACTGTGCAACAGCCACATTGGCAACATCCGGAAGGACAGGCAGCTAGGGGTAATGGCAGATGGGCGACATCATAACATAATATTGTAATATTTTAAAACAGAATTCAGGATTGCTTATTTTTTTAATAAAATATCAAATAAAATCACGTAAAGAAATTGAAATAATTTTATTTCTTATTTGACTGATAAATATGTGTATTTATATGTATGTATGTATGTATGTATGTATGTATGTATGTATGTATGTATGTATGTATGGTATATTATATTTAATTATCGGTTTGCTAGTTTTATTTATTTTTTAATTTCATTACATGCTACCGCAATGTAACATCGTATGCTGGACTTGACCTTGTCCAAAACTGAGTTCAATTCTGCTTGACCTGATTCATTTTTTTTATTTATTTCATTTATGTAAACAACTAATAATAGCTTCATTATTCTTTATGTGTATGAATTTAATATCAGGATTTTTTTATTCAGGTAAACACGAAGGAGTAAATATGTTGATTTTGGTCAGGGTTTTGGGGTTTTCTAAATGAATTTGACAGGTTATTGTGATGTAAATAAACAAGGCTCATTAGATCAATCTAGAAGGTTATTTTCCAGTTGGTAATGTTTGTTTTTTATGATAGAAAATGCTGATTGTGACCTAAGGTCAAGTAGAGATCTATATAATCATCACTCCATAAGCTATAACAGACACGTCATCGCCTTCAGTTTTGGATCTCTTCGGAACTTGTACTGAGTTTTATTCAAAACTTTATATTACTAGGACTTGTGTCTGTAATTCTAGGATTATTTTGGGATATGATTCAATCAAACAATCAATCCTCTCTGCGCCGTCTGGTGCTTGAGGCGACAGCAAAGGAGCACCATTTTGATCTGTCGGCTGCTGTTATGGGGGCGGTCTGCAGGGTGAGGCCTCTGGTCTTGAGTTCTCGCTCCACGGTTCGGTGCCAGGTTTCTTTGGGTCTGCCACGGTTCCTCTTTCCCTGTGGTTTCCATCTCAGTGCCACCCTTGGTAGTGAGTCAGGGGGCATTCTGCAGACGTGGCCGAGCCATCTCCATCGACGAGTTGCAATGGTCTCAGCGATGGTGCTTGCGCCCGCTCTGTGCCGGAGTTCCTTGTTCGAGATAATGTTTCACCAGAAGATCCTCATGATCCGTCGCAGGCACTTGGTCTGGAAGACTTCGAGCTTGCGTTCTATGTTAGCAGTGGTTTTTCAACACTCTGACCCGTACAAAAGGATGCTCATTACGTTGCTCTTGAAGATACGGATCTTTGTGTGGGCGCAGAGGTTTGTTGTCCTCCAGATGGGCATAAGCATTGCGAAGGCCTGGTTGGCCTTGCTGATTCTTGTGGGGACTTCCCTTGTGCAATCTCCATCCGCGGCGACCTTGCTGCCCAGGTACGTGAATTCGTCTACTTCTTGCAGAGGCTGGTCGTTGATGGTGATTGGGTCGCCCACTCTAGTGTTCTTCCTCAAGACTTGTGTCTTCCCTATGTTGACTCGAAGACCTATGGTGCTTGCTGTCTGTACAAACTGTTATGTCTTCTGTTGGATACCCTGGTGTCTGCTTGCCAGCAACCCGATGTCGTCGGCATAATCCAGGTCATCCAGCATTGAGGTCAGCTTCCACTGTATTCCTTGCTTCCTGCCCTCTGTGGTGCGGCGCATGATCCAGTCAATGGCCACTGAGAAGAGGATCGGCGAGAGAATGCATCCTTGCTTCACTCCTGTTTCCACCTTGAATGGTTCAGTGAGTAGGATGTTGTGGATGACACTGCACTCAAAGTTCTTGTACAAGGGCCTGATGACGTTGACAAGTTTCTGGGGGTTGCCAAAGTGTCGTAGGATCTTCCACAGAGAGGCTCGGTACAGGCTGTCGAAGGCCTTCTCAAAGTCCACAAAGACCACATAAAGGGATCCATTCCACTCATGGGACTGCTCAAGGATCTGTCTCAGAACGAAGATGTGATCGATGCAGGACTTGCCCTTCATAAAGCCTGCCTGTTTTTGGCGTAGGATGCCGTCCACAGCTGTTGTGATGCGTTGGAGAATGATGCGACTGAAAATCTTACTGGAGATGGATAGTAAGGTGATTCCTCGCCAGTTGTTGCAGTTCCCCAGATCTCCTTTCTTGAGAAGTTTGACAATGGTTCCTGTTTTCCAGTCATTCTGTGTTTCTTCACTATCCCAGATCTTTTGGAGACACTGGCAAAGAAGCTGCGGTGTCTTTGTGTCTTCTGCCTTCAGCATCTCGGGACATACTCCATCATCGCCAGGTACCTTCCCATTCTTCAGCTTGTGGATGGCCTGCTTGACCTCTTCAACAGTGATGTCGTCGCAGTGGATGCCAAGGTCCTCCTCTGCTTCAGGAATGTCAGCGTGTACTGGTGAGTCTGGGCGATTCAGTACGGACTCAAAGTGTTGTATCCATCTCTTCAGCTTCTCCTCCTCCACTGTGACATGAGTTCCATCTTCATCTCTCACTGGAAGGTCGTGGTGCTGGCCGTAGTTGCCCTTCAGCTTCTTCGTGTTCTGGTCTGCTGCTGCATCCGCCTCCTTTGCCAGTCTCTCTGTGTATTCTCTCCTGTCTGTCCTTGCTGTTGTCTTCACCTCCTTGTCTTTTCCTCTATACTCCTTTGAAATTCTCTTTCAGTCTTGGTGACTTGGCGTCCAAAAGTCTCCTCTTAATCTGTCTTCTCTCGTCTATGCGAGTCCACGTCTCTCCTGATATCCACTCTGTCTTCTTACTATTCCTATAACCTAAAGCTACTTCTCCTGCTTCCTTCATTGCTCTGTTGAAATTGTCTATGGTCAGCGCTGTCTCATCTTTTAGAACACTAAACCTATTCCTTAGGGCCAGCCTAAACTCTTCCTTCACTTTTGGATCTTTCAGCTTGGCCACATCGAAGCGCTGATTCCTGGAGACCCCTATCCTAACTTTCCTAAGCTTCAAAGTCACCTTGGCCACCAGAAGACTATGGTCGCTGCCGATGCCAGCGTGCCGCATCACTCGCACGTCCTGCAGGGATTGTTTCCATCGGCCGTTGATGATGATGTGGTTGATCTGGTTCTGAGTTCTGCCGTCTGGTGACGTCCATGTGAGCTTGTGGATGTCCTTGTGCTCGAACAGGGTCCCTCCTATGACCAAGTCATTCTCTTCACAAAAGTTTACCAGTCTTTCCCCGTTGTCGGTCATCACACCTACTCCATGGCGCCTCATGGTCCTCTCTCTGTCTTTATTGTCGCAGCCGACCCTAGCGTTGAAGTCGCCAAGTAGCAACAGCACGTCATGTCGAGGGACGTACTCTAAAATGGCTTGAAGAGCGTCGTAGAAGGTGTCTTTGTCATCTTCTTCCGCGTCGTCTATTGGTGCATAGGCCACAACAACAGACAGCTTGGCATACTTGGAGTTTATCCTAAAGTACAGCAGGTGCTCGTTCATTGGCTTCACTGTAGAACGGTATTGGTCTTGTTCTTGCTGATAATGATGGCGACCCCCTCCCGGTGGTCATTGTCCTTCCTTCCGGACCAGATGATGACTTCTCCGGAATTCAACTTCTGCTTGCCGGCACCAGTCCATCGTGCTTCTGTTACACCCATGAGGGTCAAGTTGTAGCGATTCAACTCGCTCACTGCTTGTGCCAGTTTTCCAGTCTGGTTGAGCGTTCGCACGTTCCAGCATCCAACTCTGATCCATGCTTTTGGCGTCGAGAGTTCCGCTATCGGGTTGGGACGTCCTTGCGGTTTTGCTCTCCATCCGTCATATAGCCAGATGCCTGGTCTGCTTCGCTCCCAGCATCGGTTGTCGTTTGTTCCCTTTTTGTCGTTTCCGTAGCAAGAGTTGCTTTAACGGGGTGGGGTTGCTAGTCCCACGCCCAACCCCCCTCCTTTTACAGCCGGGCTTGGGGCCGTCCTTGGCGGAGTTAGATTCGCAATACCGTAAGTTCTTTTTTCTCATTGTCACATTTTATTCAAGGGCAATAAATTATTTGTTAAATTTTACAAAGCTTGTTGACTTTCACTCTTTTCTGTTAATTATTTTATGAGCATATATTAGATTCGTAACAGCACGCATGTATGTATGTATGTATGTATGTATGTATGTATGTATGTACGTATGTATGTATGTATGTATGTATGTATGTATGTATGTATGTATGTATGTATGTATGTGTGTATGTATGTGTGTATGTATGTGTGTATGCATGTATGCATGTATGTATGTATGTATGTATGTATGTATGTATCTATGTATGTATGTATGTACGTATGTATGTATGTATGTATGTATGTATGTATCTATGTATCTATGTATGTATGTATGTATGTATGTGTGTATGTATGTGTGTATGCATGTATGCATGTATGTATGTATGTGTGTATGTATATGTGTGTATGCATGTATGCATGTATGCATGTATGTATGTATGCATGTATGCATGTATGTATGTATGTATGCATGTAGCTGAAGCTACTCCATTCTCATCAATCTGATTTCAAGGTTCGTATAACATGTTTATTTCTCAACAAAACAGAGTTATCAACTGCAGGGTTGTTTAGCGATCTATAATTACTGTATGAAGTCATTTAGCCACTAGTCAACGAGCGATCGGCCATATTGTTTTCAAACAACACATGATACAGCGTTTGCTAAACCTCGTTTTGGTTTGCATCTTTGAGGTCTAATCATAATGTACAAGTGTGTGGGGTGTGGTAGTCTGGGAAGAAATGGCTAAAAATTATGGTTTTAGTGATGTCCCATTTCTTTCAGATAAATCTGCACATTTAGCAGTAATTGTGTGAAATAATAACTTGTATTAAAAAATGTAAAACCATTTTGTCCACAGACGTTGAACCAGTGTACAGCAATAAGGAGTCTGTGTGAGGTGAACATTTTATGTCAGTGACACTTATGAATAATCCATTTAGTGGCAAGGAGAAATGGATTTTGAACAAAACTTTTGAGATTGAACATGAACTCTTTTTCTGCACACACTGTTTGAAAATGAAATCGATTCTAGTCATTCTAAACAACCTCGACAGTAGTGTCTAAACAAGGTAGGAAGGTCTCTATTGACAATAAGCGGCATTTTATGATGAAGACAATAAAACAATTCTCCATGCGTTTAGGTAATCATACTAATAATGACATAATTTTAATCCACAACATATTGATGTTCTCCAATGGGAATATTAATATATTTATCTGCTCATGTCTTTCTGTACATGGTGAAATATGTATTGTACCACAATTTATAATTAAGCTTTTTAAACTTCATTAATTAACGACTTTAGAGTTTAAATCTCTGACCACTTTCTTGGTATCCTAAAAATGGGTTCAATACAAAACATATGCAGTCCAAGATTTATGTATTATATTTTCTCTTATTATAAACCACACGTAATATTAAATTCATTTATTGTATACTTTTTTCTAAATTACCCATGTATCTGCTAATGGCTCCACTGAACAACGAAAAACACCAATTTATCCAGTCCACTGGTGAAATGGCATACCCACCCCCAATAACTAGTTTTCACAAACACATTGAAATGTCACTAAAGCACCTCTAATACGCACGTACATAATTATAGGTATAAGTGTAAACTATATTCCTATATGTGACCCATTCGACACACCGTAGAATCCAATGTAGACAAGCACATGGATATCTACATGAATACGTACGTGTTACGCTATACTATTTTAACCTTAACGATTAGAGTCAAATTGAACGAAGTACCATCTTGTAAAATATGCAAATGCTGGTATATCATACCTGATCAGTTTGTAACTTTGTTTAAATTTGTATTTTTCTTAATTTGTTTCACACTCTTGGCACGTGTCTTCTCACACATAAAGGGAGAAACATATCCAGACTAGAATACTTCTCATATTTGCAAACAAGTTTACTATACATCCCATTTATGCATACATGCAAGTTTTATTTAATATAAGTAGTTAATGGTAAGTATTTTTCATGACGGGTATTAAGAACGAAAGACTTATGATACCCGAAGATATAACATTTTGCGGATTAATACTTACAACATTACATGTCGTGCAAGATGTGATACACACAATTAAAATGTAAACAAACAAATCAATCATTTTATAGTATGTATTTCAGGAATGTGTTGTAATTCTCTTTGCTATTATCAGTACTTTCCGTAATTGTACTTTCAATACAGAAAGTTTGATAGCCACCCGGTTACAGGTATCCGTGTAATATGACTGTTAGTCAAAGGACCAGGTTGAATAGAAGACCAATATGGCAGCCCCTCATTGCTTGGCATCATGTTTACCACGTGTAGTGTATATGAAAATTGAAACGCTCGTTGCATCTTGACTAGTCTTTATACACCAAGATAATTTACAATGCAATATATCAATACTATCTAAATTCCGTGATCTATTGCGCCTAAAATACAATATCATAGTGCTTATTTTATCTCGAATAAATATAGTTTCAGCAAAACAGATTGTACCAGAACATTTAAATGACATCTTTTTTAAAGTTAACAATATATAACTTTAAACTCACTACATGCTATACGTGCTATTTGACCATACCACACCCACCCATCTCTTAAGCCAATTCGTTTTACCAATAGTCTTTAAGTGATAAATTTTGTGTTCTCCAAGAGGGACTTTTAAAAAAACTTTTGTGAAAAATTTGCTGTTATGGAAAGTGACCGACTGTTCCTGCCTTAATGCATTGTTTACCCTGCAAAGATATAATAATAATAATAATAATAATAATAATAATAATAATAATAATAAATGTTATTATTATTATTATTATTATTAATGTTTTTATTATTATTATTATTATTATTGCTTTCATAATTTGAACTACAAGTACAAGAAAAAAAGGACATTTTAATGATAAAAATTGTTTAGCTATGCCAATTTAGACTAGAATAAAACTAATTGTCCCTTTCAAATTCGATTTTAAACACCAAACACCACGCGGAAAAAATCCCGTGGCTTTAACTGGCAATACAAATTTGTTACCCGTGTTAGACCACAACTTGCTACTTCACTGCCATTCTGTTACAGAAGTGATACAAAGACAAAGGCGATTACTTAATGCTTCATTACATTGCTTAAAAGTCAATTAGCTTTATCCATTTTCTCTAAGTACGGTATTTTATAATTTAAATAATGGTACTGGCCCGCCACAATATTATGTTTGTCCGAAACTTTGCTAATTCTATTTTTAGATATGAGGTATTGAATTGTGACGTCACATCAAGGACAGTGTCAAATACTAACATGCCTCCTAAGCAAGGTGTCTATAAATAGTACCATCGGTAAAGACACGGGGAATATCCAAACTGAATACTGACGGAAAGGTCCGAGAGTGATCGGATCGGTAGAATTCCCATGGTTTTTACAGTAAGGTAGGTAAGCCTGATGCCTGAATTCACTCGTACTTGTTGTGTTATGTCGTGTAGATTACGTGTCTGTATGTGTATATGTTGTGCATACTTGTATTCACAGGAAATTATCGTGATACTCCCCTAGTCTGTGTGATTACACAAAACATGGAACATCACCATCTCTGTGTATGTTTGTGATTTCATATTAATGGACCTAGCTCATACCATCCTATGGACTGATTATACATCCCCGTTTGTTTGTAAACCCCCAAACACCACCGATTCAATAACGGCAGTCTTTAATGTGATAAAAAGTGCGCAGAACTTAGCTGATTCACTGATCCATAATTTCTAACCTGACTGATCAGAGTGGCCCTAACACTGGCTTTCTATGCGTCTTTCATGCTTAACGGACATTCCGGGGGGGGGGGGGTACAAACAAACGGGGAGGTATAGTCAGACTATAGTCTATATTATAAGTGTCGTAGGAATTGTTGTAGTTACTGTCAGCAGCATATATATATGCATGTGCCAAAAGAAACGAATCATCTACTAGCTTCCTCTGTATACGTGTGTGCCCATCGAAAGGGCATATCAATACAGGAAGTAAGTAGATAGGCCCTTTCTAAGGCACACACGTGCACAGACGTGTGTGCCCTAGAAAGGATATATCTACTAGTTTCCTTTGCATACGCGTGTGCCATGGAAAGGACATATCTATTAGCTTCCTGTGTTTACGTATGTGCCCAACGAAAGGGCCTATCAACTAGCTTCCTGTGTATACGTGTGCCCAAAGAAACGACCAATCTATTAGCTTCCTGTGTATACGTGTGTGCTACCTTCCTGTGCATACATGTGTGCCCAAAGAAACGACTCGTCTACTAGCTTCCTGTGCTTATGTTTGTGCCCTAGAAAGGACATATCTACTAGCTTCCTGTGTGTACGTGTGTGCCCTAGAAAGGGTCTATCTACTACCTTCCTGTGCATACGTGTGTGCCCTAGAACGGAAATATCTACTAGCTTCCTGTGTGTACGTGTGTGCCCTAGAAAGGGCATATTACTAGCTTCCTGTGCATACCTGTATGTCCTAGAAAGGTCCTATTTACTAGCTACCTGTGTATACGTGTGTGCCCAACGAAAGGGTCTATCAGCCTACCGTCCTGTGTATACGTGTGCGCCCTGGAAAGGGCCTGTCTACTAGCTTCCTGTGTGTACATGTGTGCCCTAGCAAGGGCTTATCATCTAACTTCCTGTGTGTACGTTTGTGCCCTAGAAAGGGTCTATCTACTTACTTCCTGTGTGTACGTGTGTGCCCTGCAATGTGTCTATCTACTAAGTTCCTATGTGCACGTGTGTGCCCTTGAAAGGTCATATCTACTAGCTTTCTGTGTACGTATGTGCCCTAGAAAGGGCATATCTACTCACTTCCTATGTGTGCGTGTGTGCCCTAGAAAGGGCCTATCTGCACGCTTCCTGTGTGTACTTGTGTGCCCTAGAAAATCCCTATGTACTAACTTCTTGTGTGTACGTGTGTGCCCTAAAATGGAAGGGCAAATTTTTTGTTGCACTGTTGAACAATATTTTAGTTTGGCTGAAGGACAATTTTCTCGTCGAGGTATTGAAACGTATTTCATATCAGTGGAAGAATATATTTGTAGTTACATTAATGAAGAACGTTTAAATTGGGTGAAAGGAAACTTTCTAGTTGCAATAGTGAAGAACATTTAAATTGGGTCAAAGAAAACTTTCTAGTTGCATTACTGAAATATATTTCATTTTGGTGAAAAGAGAAAATCCCAAATCAGACTCTTTATTTGCTAATAATGTTTTGTTAATATCACAAAGATATGTACTTCAAATAGCAAGTCAAATAGCTATGTACTTTCAGAGAGCAAGTCAAAAAGCTATGTACTTCACACAACAATTCAAAAAGCTATGTACTTCAGAGAGCAAGTCAAAAAGCTAGCACTTCAAACAGTAAGTCAAAGAGATTTGCACTTCAGACTGCAAGTCAAGAAGATATGCACTTCAAACAGAAAGTCGAGAAGATACTCACTTCAAACAGCAAGTCAGAAAGCTATGTACATCAGAGAGCAAGGCAAAAAGCTATGCACTTCAAACAACAGTTCAAAAAGCTATGTACTTCAGAGAGCAAATAAAAAAGCTAGCACTTCAAACAGTAAGTCAAAGAGATTTGCACTTCAGACAGCAAGTCAGAAATATATACTTCAGAACCAAATTTGATTCTTTAAGCCATGATCAAATTGAGAGTGATTTTTTATTTTGATTCGAGTTGGGTGGTAGCAAATAGAAACGTCTTATATTAAACATTAGTGGTAGTCGTCACTGATGAAAATCTATCATACAATAAGCATGTTTCAGGATAGATCATCGTCCATGTTTTCTTTGGGGTGGGGTGCTTGACAGATTTCAGTTACTTGCAGTAATTGTGAAGTAAATATTAGGCAAAATATCTTACCTGAGTGAAGTTAGTTATTGTCAGCAGATAAGTATTGGGTTAGGAACGTGTAACATCTGTCAATTGCTTATTAAGTCGAGACAGGGTGTCACTTACTGTTAGTATAATTGTAAAATGGCTACAGAAAGACAGATGATTAAAGAGTATCGCGTCATGGTTTCGGAAGATCTAAGGTACGAGGGAGATCGCCTAGCAGCGTTTCATAGAGGAGAGAATTATAGAATGGAGGGCCGAAAAGCAGCCGAAAGAGAGACCCAGAAGGAGCTGGCCAGGATGGCCGAAAAAGCAGCCGAAATAGAGAAAGAGCTGGAGCTGGCCAAAATAGCAGCGGACAGAGAGACACAGCGGGATCTGGAACTGGCAAAAATATCAGCGGACACAGAGAAACAGAGAGGGCTGGAGCTGGCCGGGATAGAAGCAGTCGCAAAAGAAAGAGTGCTCGCTCATGCTCTCGAAATGGAGAAACTAGGGGTAGAAGCTAGGACAACCGATAGGGACGACACCAGTACGAGTTCTGGAGGGAGCGTAATACCGATTATTGACCACCTAATGGTACAGACAAGTATGCCATGGTTCAGTGAGAAAGAAGAGTCCATTGACGATTTCCTCGTGCAATTTAAGAAACTCGCGTGCGTTCAAAAAATTCCAGGACAACATTTGGCGATTAACGTCTCAGCCTTTATGCAAGGTGCAGCTCGCGAACTTTACCATAACTTTTCCGCATAAGAAGCTGACGACTAGAACTCGCTCAAAAAGGCCCTTCTTTGCCATTATCGGCTGACCGCCGAAGCGTACTGTAAACGATTTCGAGACTCGGCTAAAAAGGCAACGGAAACCCTATCTTAATTCCTCACCCGTGTTTGAGGGTTATTTGAGATGTGGACAAAGATGGCAGAAGTAGAACGATCGTACGACGGGCTACGCCAGGTCATACTCAAGGAGCATGTCCTGAGTACTTACCGTCGCGAGTTGACAGTATTCCTAGCGGAGCACCGGACTCTCGAAGAGATCGTCAGCATGGCGGAGAGATTCAAGCAGGCACACTCGAGGAGTGTAGTTCCGGAGGTAGGGACCGATCCAGACCCACTGATTCGCGTCATGTGGTTGCGGAAGAGCTGGGTTTTTGTAACCATCAGGGCGGCGGGAAGGTCGGAGGGGGTCTACAGCTAAGGATGATACCCATAGACCAGGACAGGAATAACTTGCGGGACGGCGAGGGCCGCCGACGTGCTACAATTGCAAGCTTCCTTGGCATTTTGCAAGGGACTGTTCCAAGGGCAGGCACATCAAAGTGAAGTTCGTATACAAGAAGGGGATCTTGTATCACCACGCCAGGAAAGGACATGAACACTTCAAGCAAGACGTCGTGCTAAAGGAAAAGCGAGGTGAAGTGTTGAAACTCACGCATGGAAGTCTCATGGGAGGACACATGGGAATAACCAAGACGCGTGATCGTCTTGCCAAAGAATTATATTGGTCAGGAGTCCATGGTTAGGCGATTCTATCTCTCATTTGACAAGTGTCAGAGAATGGCACCGAAAACGGATCATCGACCCGTACCTTTTGAAAGTACACCCCTTATCGATGAACCATCTCGATGCGTCGCGAAGGATTTGATCGGACCGATATAATCCGCGTATGCACAAATAAATCGTTATATTTCAACGGTCATAGATTACGCTGCACGCTATCCAGAAATTGTCTCGTCGCGTACGGCAGTCAGAAACTGTCTGCTGCTGAGAAAAACTACTCTGTATTGGAGAGGGAATGGCTCGGAATCGTGTTCTGGATATCAAGTTTCGAGCGGTACTTATACGGGCGGAAGTTCATATTGGAGACCGACCACCAACCCCTCGCCATTCTGCGCAAGCGAAATTTCGAATGGACGCTTCATGTGATGGTCGCTCTTCTTACAACAGTACCAGATGCAGATCAGAGACGTGAAAGGAACTGAGAACGTAGGCGCCGATTTAATGAGCAGGAGCGCTTAAATGGCATAGATCGCTCTGTAGATAACCGTATGCTGTGGGTATATTCTTGTCCGTACTCAGCGTGTAGCGTCGTTATGATTGTGTTCTTTTATTGCGTATAGTAACGCACAGTTGCATTTGGAGCAATTTTGGGGGAATAAAATCCCGATTTTATTCTCAAGAAGACCCGGCATCTTGAATCGGCACAGGTGTTAGATCGAGCGACTTCCGACCTATGTGTTACAGCACAGTCCTAAGATCAGAGGAAACCGCGAGGGAAACGGAGAGTGTTCTATATCCGTCCGCACGTGGACAGATAGCGAGAAGGATATTCTCCGCTAAGTTTGATTGGATCGGGTCAAAGCGACACCCAATCGGAATTGTGATAACATTTCGCTCCGAATTATACCTTCCAACTAGGAAGTGAAAAGTTAGTTTGGCCTAGGAAGATTGCTGCGCAATAAAGAGTTAATCTGAAGAAGCCACTTGTAATTTGGCCGTAAAACATAGGGAGGAGATTCTAAGGAAAGATAAAGCTTTGTAAAGGTCAGTATGTTTTTGCTTGGTTTTTGCAGAATATTACGGCAATGTATTGTAATTATATGTCATATGTATACTTAATTAATGGGATCGTTTAGTACGTAGAATTACCATTATAGTGTCTAATTTACATGACTATTTGAGAAATGAGCTTGAGTAGTATGTAGAGAATTATGTAGAGTGTTAGCTTGTGGTCAGAATTAATTTTGTAATTCGCTAATAGGTTACTTCGTACCAAACTAGTGCTTATGTTCGTGTGATATGTTAGAATTTACACATGCTTGCATTGTTAATTTGGAAACTGGCTGAAGTGTGTAAGATTAGTTAATATGGATGTATGGATACACCATAGCATGGATATTTGAATATGTGTGTACTTTGTATGAGTTGCAATGTAAGGACATTCGTCTGATTGCTGTGACAATGTTTAGCATAATGGGATTAAGAATATGTACTGATTTGATTGATACTGTGCTTTTATTTCGACGTTGTTTTACCATACAAAACGTATGAGTATTTCGATGTGAATGAATGCGTGACCGAAGAAATTTAATAGGCGTTGTCTGATGATAGGCTGGGTGTAGTGTGAGATGAGAGGGCTAAAGTAAATATTGTACCGTCCTTGTGTTTTCACAGGAAGCTTTTTGGGGGACAGAACTTCCGGTTCAGTTAAGTCCCGAGTCTCTAAGAGGAGAGACGGAAGTGAGACTAGCAGAGCAGTCGCAGTCGACAAGTCTAGTCTGTGCAGAGAGTCGAGGAGGAGGAGGAGGAGGAAAAGGAGGCGAAGACGAGAAAGTGGAGAAGGATGAGGAGTATGCAGAAGTCGAGGAGGAGAACGAATTTGGAGAAACTCGGAAGGAAGAGGAGAATGAATTGGAGGAATAGGAGAGAAGGATACAGAGATGCGTAGAATACAAGGACAAGTGGAAAGTTGTCTCACACTTCTAATCAAAAGATGCAATAGGCTATCACAGTGTCTAGCGGAAATAGAGTACTTGGAAAATTTGAAGCACTTGACTATTGAACTGTTATTAAAATGTTATTCGTTGAATTTCATTTTTTTTTTTTGATATTCAATCATTTAACCGTCGGCATTGCTGTCTGGGGGCTCGGAGCTTTACATCTATCTTTCACTAGTTTAACTTCCAACCAAAATCGAGCCTGGGTGGGACTTCTATAATAATTTAGACTATTGGGATCACCCCAGCCCAACCATAACACATCTATTATAGTGGCGGCATAACAACCCGTCATGTCACAGTGCGCGGCTTCTTCCTGGATCTGAATTTGACATATAAATTGTCCTTACTACTTAAAGTATTATTTATTAGGAAGTATTAGTGAACAGTAATATATATATATATATATATATATATATATATATATATATATATATATATATATATATATATATATATATTGGTATATACTAGCGACACTTGACTATTGTAGTACGGTATGTGAAATATTCTTGTCACCATTTGATATTGATGAATGCACACATCCGATTTATGACCATATATGTAACAGTGTTCTAGATTAAGAACAATAAGTTACATATAAATGTGAGGAATCATAATATTCAATGGAACTTGAAAAGTACGTGTCAAATCTAACGAAATTTACTTCTGCTTCATCCTCGCCAAAGTGGAAGTTGATGCACATCGCTCCACACGTAATTAATAGTATTCTTATACCATCTCGTTTGTCTGTAAACCCCACCGCCCATTTTAATGCAACAAGGATTTAAAAGAGGACACTAAACTCATTCATATCTATCATTGGTTTATAAGTTCTAACCTGGTTACGTTTTCAAGCAACAGCTGTGATGTAGGTTTTGAAAATCTAAGTAATTCCGTAAATTTTAGAGTTATATCTGTTTGAACGAATGCATACAAGATATCCTCCTATTTATTTGTTCATTTTTTTAGAACAGAAATATTAAAACTGGACATTGCAAATATTGAACGCAGACAACAAGGTTTTTACTGAAATGGACAAGTCTAGAAACAAGAAACGGACATCGAGCAGTCTGTCTGCTTCTTAACATATGGAGTTTCTGTTTGTTTTGAAGCGCCAGTAAGTCGACATTGTTAGGGACCCCTTGGCGACAATCAGGTTAGAAAGTATAAATCAATGAATGAAATGATTACGTTTTGTGCATCTTTCATGTGCTTGATGCTTTTCTCTTTGAAATCGATAGTGGGGCACAAACACAATAGAGGGTATGCGAGTACAATACATATGGAATGAAGTAGTATGGCACGCCATATCTTTCAAAATGAATAAGTTGGGGCGATTGTAGGGTGAGCTGAAGTAATCGTAGGGTGACCGTGGAGAGATTGTAGGGTGAACTGAAGTAATTGTAGGGTGTGCTAGAGTAATCATAGGGTGAGCGTGGAGGGATTTTAGGGTGAACTGAAGTAATTGTAGGGTGTGCTGGAGTAATTGTAGGGTGGCTAAGCTGAAGTAATAAAAGGGTGAGCTTAGAGAGATCGTTGATTGTGTATCAGCAATTGTATGGTGAGCTGGAGTTATCAAAACAAAATTGAAATTGAATTCCCTAGACAGGTCTGATGGGTAAATAATTACCAAATAATATGTCTATCAGATGAGTATGCCTTCCTGTTATGAATAATTTGTACGTAGGGATTGCGAAGGTTAGGGACTTGTCCGAAAAAGTTAAAATGTACAGAGTTGTAATCTGAAGAGACATAGGTTTATATTTGATTTTGATGGGTCCTTTCGAGATGATTGTGGTAGATCACCTTTATAAACCTTGTCAATGCCCATTGCAAATGAAACAGCCATCACCATATGTGACTTTATGCAATACATATTAGGACAGTTTTTATTCAAATAATCATGTTATCTAAGTTGTCAAGATGAGCCTTTCTTGGTTACCATTTCCCATTTTGAATATTTTTCATGATGTCATTACCCCTCCATCCAAAAATAGAAAAACGAAGAGTGTCTATGTATGATTTAGATTTTTAACGTGACTTTCACAATCTTTAAGTTATATCGCTACGATATCTGCAGTGTTGCAGTTTATAGTGATGTCTAGCACTTGGGCATCATGCCGCAGACGTACGTTATTACACAAGCGGACGCCGAGGATTGTGTTACCTGTGTACGAATCTGGTTTGCAGCAACATTTTCTGCTTGTTTTGACGTTTTTCTAAGAAGTTTCCTTTACATTGCTTTTTGTTTACATTTCGTGAAGGATTTCATATATCTCGTAGAATTGTTATTGATTTGAAATAAACATATCAATCTTTAAAAGCTTTTTTTTTAAAATCTCATTTCGGACACCCCTGTAGCTGTTAGTTCGATTCCCTGGTGTCTAAACGTTGCAGATTTCTAGCGGCCAACTCAAAATCGGTGGGGTTTTTCTTTTTGCACTTCTACACCATCCATCATCCACATTAAAAACCATTTCATGTATTTTCAAAATTATGCATGGAAGAAACTCAAGTTCATATCGAACTCAAAAATAAAAAGAACATACAACTTTAAGGATCTGCTTTACTTTGATATCTCCCATAACGTGCTAAATTTAATTTACTTAGAATTTGCACTTTAAGTGTGCTATAAGGATACGGGTTTTGAGCTTACGATTGAGTTTCATTTTTTCAATAAGTTTCTTAGATACTAGTGTCTCTGAGCCATCGAGATCGCCTCGGATAAGATCATGAAACGTGTTTTGTAATTGACGTTAAATACATAAAGTTTAAATCTGTAAACTAAATGCCCAAAATATATTTAAGTAATATGTAATCAAAGCGTCTGATGTCAAATTGAACCGACTGAGTCGTCAAAATGGACATGTTATTTGATTCAGTTCTATTATCAATAATTCCTTGGACATAGCCACTGACGAAATTATGAAAACTTAAATTTACATACATTAGAGGGGTCAGTACAACTATGTTAAAAGTTAGTAGATAGTTTGAAATTCTAGACTTAAAGGACATGCAAGTCACTTTGCAGTCTCTTCTCAAACCGTTATTGTTGAATGAAATCCAAAATGAAAGTCACGGTGTGCCGTCATTTTATCTATAATGTTGGCCTGTTATTGAGTCCATATATGCTAAGGAAAGATAGCACAGTCTGTGCTACTTTGCAGTGCAAACATCTTCTGCTCTTTCAATTTGTTTCCTAAATTATGCGAAAATCAGTCACTTCATAATCTGATTTAGTTGTTTATTCTGTCTAGACAAGAAAGGCTGAAGTTGCCCTGATGTGTACATGCTTAGACATGCAAGTATGTATCTCCATTGGATATTGTTTTTACTTGCAATAATACTTTAAATGATAGTAGAGCATTAATTTCTCATTTAATGTTTCAAATGTTAATATAAATTCACTGTGGCATATGCAGAAAAAAGTTCAACACAATTATTACAAAGATTATTTAGACCAGGATGTTAAAGATGATACAAGATCTATGTATAGCAATTTCTCTAAAGTTCTTCCATGAAAAACCTTCAAAATATATGTAACTTATTCTCCGTCATCAACCTATATGTAACTTAGTCTCCTTCAACCTATATGTAACTTCGTCTCCGCCATCAAACTATATGTAACGTAGTCTCCGTCATCAAACTATATGTAACTTAGTCTCTGCCATCAAACTATATGTTACTTAGTCTCTGCCATCAGCCTATATGTAACTTAGTCTCCTTCAACCTATATGTAACTTCGTCTCCGCCATCAAACTATATGTAACGTAGTCTCCGTCATCAAACTATATGTAACTTAGTCTCTGCCATCAAACTATATGTAACTTAGTCTCTGCCATCAAACTATATGTAACTTAGTCTCTGGCATCAAACTATATGTAACTTAGTCTCTACCCTCAACCTATATGTAACTTAGTCTCTGCCATCAACCTATATGTAACTTAGTCTCTGCCATCAACCTATATGTAACTTAGTCTCCGCCATCAAACTATATGTAACGTAGTCTCCGTCATCAAACTATATGTAACTTAGTCTCTGCCATCAAACTATATGTTACTTAGTCTCTGCCATCAGCCTATATGTAACTTAGTCTCCTTCAACCTATATGTAACTTCGTCTCCGCCATCAAACTATATGTAACGTAGTCTCCGTCATCAAACTATATGTAACTTAGTCTCTGCCATCAAACTATATGTAACTTAGTCTCTGCCATCAGCCTATATGTAACTTAGTCTCTGGCATCAAACTATATGTAACTTAGTCTCTACCCTCAACCTATATGTAACTTAGTCTCTGCCATCAACCTATATGTAACTTAGTCTCTGCCATCAACCTATATGTAACTTAGTCTCCGCCATCAAACTATATGTAACGTAGTCTCCGTCATCAAACTATATGTAACTTAGTCTCTGCCATCAAACTATATGTTACTTAGTCTCTGCCATCAGCCTATATGTAACTTAGTCTCCTTCAACCTATATGTAACTTCGTCTCCGCCATCAAACTATATGTAACGTAGTCTCCGTCATCAAACTATATGTAACTTAGTCTCTGCCATCAGCCTATATGTAACTTAGTCTCTGCCATCAGCCTATATGTAACTTAGTCTCTGGCATCAAACTATATGTAACTTAGTCTCTACCCTCAACCTATATGTAACTTAGTCTCTGCCATCAACCTATATGTAACTTAGTCTCTGCCATCAACCTATATGTAACTTAGTCTCCGCCATCAAACTATATGTAACGTAGTCTCCGTCATCAAACTATATGTAACTTAGTCTCTGCCATCAAACTATATGTTACTTAGTCTCTGCCATCAGCCTATATGTAACTTAGTCTCTGGCATCAAACTATATGTAACTTTGTCTCTGCCCTCAACCTATATGTAACTTAGTCTCTGCCATCAAACTATATGTAACTTAGTCTCCGCCATCAAACTATATGTAACTTAGTCTCTGCCATCAACCTATATGTAACTTAGTCTCCGCCATCAACCTATATGTAACTTAGCCTCTGCCATCAACCTATATGTGACTTAGTCTCTGCCATCAACCTATATGTAACTTAGTCTCTGCCATAAAACAATATGTAACTTAGTCTCTGCCATCAAAATATATGTAACTTAGTCTCCGCCATCAACCTATATGTAACTCAGTCTCAGCCATCAACCTATATGTAACTTAGTCTCTGCCATCAAAATATATGTTACTTAGTCTCTGCCATCAAACTATATGTAACTTAGTCTCTGCCATCAAACTATATGTAACTTAGTCTTCGCCATCAAAATGTATGTAATTTAGTCTCTGCCATCAAACTATATGTGTATGTGTGTGTGATTTGGATTTTTAACGTAGATTTAACAATTTTTCAGTCATATCCCCACGATGTCTGCAGTGTGGCAGTTTATAATGATGTCTGTCACTGGGGCATCATGCCGCAGACATGTAGTATGATGTCCCACCCAGTCACATTATCCTAACGCCAGACCGACCAGTCCTAACACTAACTTCTCATTGCTGGGCGCCAAGCGAAGCAGCGGTTAGTACCATTTTTGTAAGTCTTTGGTATGACTCGGCAGGGGATCGAACCCACGACCTCCAGCATCCGAGGCGGACGCTCTAACCACTAAGCCACCAGAGCGGTCTCTGTATCTGTATGAAAAACTATATGTAACTTTGTCTCTGCCATTAAAATGTATGTAATTTAGTCTCTTCTATTAGAACGGATATAACTCAGTCTTTTCCATCTGAATGTATTTAACTTAGTCTCACTTAAACTCTCCAAACCATCGGTATTTTCAGTTCTTTGATTTCGCATCCCGTGGAACGCACAAAGAATTACAAATACTGGGTAAACTAAAAGCATCTAGGTTTACATAACAAGAATAATTTTATTATTTTTGTTTTGAAATATGAAGATTGATTCCAATATTATACCTAGGGTTCGAGTTTTTATCACTATTTGATTGTTGAACATTTTTAAATAAAACTAGGACCTTATGGAAAGGTACATCAAACTTCATGTTAACTAACATATTTCATACTAACATTATACTTCATACTAACATTATATTTCATACTATTTGGCAGCGGTTCATCTATCAGGAAGTCTAGCGATATATATTTTGAGGTTTCTAGTATTTGATTGTAGTTCGTAAGTTAGCTGGTCTAGCTACAGTATTTGAGTTTTATTGTACCATAATGCGGATCATATATATCGAGAAGTCGAATCACCATATATTTTATAAGTCCTCAGTAGATATGTACCATATATTGTATAAGTCCTCAGTAGATATGTACCATATATTGTATAAGTCCTCAGTAGATATGTACCATATATTTTATAAGTCTTCAGTAGATATGTACCTAATCATATTTAGACTCCATGCATTCCCAATGAAGAAAGGATCGCCATATATTAGAATTTACAAGTCCTCAGTTGAATACCATTATATATTATATTATTATGTTAGCTGTCCATAAGTCTGTTACTACTCAGGTTTCCGCACAAAAACATTTGTTATTTACTATCTACAATTCCAAGCCTAATATTCTAATCGAATGTAATAATAATAATAATGTTAAATATGGGCAATCATTTTTTTTAGATTATATTTGAATCAACTTTCATAAAACTTTCCTTGTACCGATGAAATGAACGACGTCACGATTATTGTCTATATTATATTGTTTCTCTAATTCTTATATTCTTAGTCAAGATGGCAGACATTGACACAAGTGCTGCACTCCCTAAAATATCCACGTTATTAATGAGAATATTCCGCAATGTCGGAATCAACAGAAAGATCAGGAGGAGGAGACATAGAACTTGGACGCAATGGGCAGAGTTAGTGCCGTTGATGACTAACATGCACTTTGGAATGGAGTTTGATAATGTTGATTTTGAGTTGCAGATCTTTGGGAGCCAGATAGAGGGTTCCACAACTCCAGGTCTGAAATCGGATCTTGATATTGTGTTCCTTACTGGAAAAATGATTGCTGTGGAGGATAATCAGGATTCTGTAGCCGGGTTGTTAAATTTACTGATGGTAGCGGATGAGAATACATACCCTGGTTACTTTAAGTTACAGTACCAAAGTCTTGATCTCCAAGTACCTCTGTATGGCATGGATGTTAAAGTGAAGAAGTTGTTGGCAGTCGATCGTAATGGACGATTGATCCTGAACGCACACGATTATAAACTTTTGGCGATTGATGGCAGAATGGAGAATCATGGGCCTGCAAGAACTGTAGTTATATCCTCTGGTTTGACCTGGGACGTTATTTCGGGCATCAGATTAAAGAGCTGCAGGCAGCATTTTATTCCGTGGTTACAACGCTCAAGATATAACCAATGGATTACGCCAAACGATTTTGGGTATTTGCTACAGCAAGAAGCATTTCTTGTTCCTGTAGGATGTCCTCTTAGTCGAGAAAAACACATGGAATGGAGAATTTCCTTTACTAGAATAGAGAGACAGCTGATGTGGATCTTGAATAATACACAAATGGCTTGCTATGTTTTGATGAAAATGATTAATAAATGTTTCATTCAACCCATTGTTGGGAAAAGCCTTAGTAGTTATCACTGTAAGACTGCGTTGTTCTACTTGATAGACAATACGGCAAGAAGCTTTTGGATACCAAAGAATTTGCTGGTTGGTTTGAATTTATTGCTGAAAACGTTTTGCAAATGGGTAGATGCCGGATTCTGCCCCAATTATTTTATACCGACAGAGAATATGTTTCTAGGTAAAGTGAATGGACCATTGAGAAGGCGCTTGCACAACTGCTTGGTTTCTCTATTAGACCAGGATTTTAGGTATCTGACTCAGATAACATGTGACGGAGTGGGTCAGGCATTAGCAGTAGCATGCACTGGAACCTCTTCACTGCTCCGAATACCACAGACCACAGGTGAACAGGAAAATAATGTAGTTGGTTGCCGTGTTCTTTCTCTCTTAATGTCCTATGTGGAATTGTTAAAATGCTTCGAAAGCACATCAGTACAAAACACACTTACAGCTTTAATACAGAGATATCAAACTGGCAGCACACTTTTAAGGGAGGTATTGTCTGTACTGTTTCGGTTTTTCTGCACTCACATTGGTTGTCAGCTGGCATCTTGTCTTGCTGCACACAATGTATGTAATACCAATCTGGAGTTAGCACATACGTACCTCCGTATTGGCAGCGAGTCTGACGTCACATCCGGAAGACTAAAATTAGCTGGATTTTATCTCAAATTGGGATATGCCTCTCTGGCAGAAGAGGTACTTGATGCAGTAGAGAGAGATTTCAATCAGTACGTATCTGATGTATCCGCTGTAAAGTGGGTACGCATGGAGGATGTGAAGTGTGAAAAGATTTTGTCAGAAAACGCTACATTTAATGCAATATACAGGAGATATATAGCAGTATCAGTTATTTATCTTCCTTCAGAGCTCCACTGCACTCTACCTCCCATTTATCATGAAATGTTCCGGTCAGTATATACCGATCCTTCCCAGATGAATGCAAATAGGAATTGCGATTGGGTTGTTGTAGATGCCAAACCCTACATGTACTTCCTGCAGCACCAGACCTACTCAGTCCTAGGAATGAACAGTCAGAGGTTGCTGGCTTGTAAACATCTGATGCAGTCAATCACACTGGAGAGGACAATGCATCTCGAGACAAGCCTGAATCTTCTTGCACATTGTCTGAGACATGACGGACTAATAGAATTAGCAGCAAAATGCCTCAGCTTATCCAAGAAGATCAAGCCAGAACACAACGCACCAGTTTCGTAAATGTGTATCATTTGTAATAAGATCATCAGTAATGAAACATTTTTCAGTGATGATATTTCTGATAATAATTTGGTATAAGGCGTGGTTATGATGTGCATCACGAAAGTCATATAATAAACTTTAACTTTGAGACCAATATAAAGCCCGAAATATAATTCATTGATTACTGTTAACGATAGGATGAATTATGATGGTATATTATACAGTTTGCCTGTGATGGTGGGACGATGGAGTCAAAAGAATAATTCAGCTTGTTAAATGTTGTACATGTTGGATGGTAAGTGCTGAGCTTCGCTATTATGACACTTGGAAAATGGCAATGTTTTCACTTTTTTTGTGACTAATTTAAACAAAATACATTTGATCCCGGTTGTTTAGAATGCTATTTGCCATGAATTTATATAGAAAAACAATGATGTGTTAGGTGTGTGTGTGTGTGTGTGTGATATGGATTTGTAGCGTAGCTTTTTTAAAAATTTCAGTCATATCGCTACGATGTATGTAGTATGGCAGTTTATAATGATGTCTTGCAATGGGGCATCATGCCGCATATATGTGGTATCATGTCCCACCCAATCACATTATCTTGACACCAGAGCTGCCATTCCCAACACTAATCTCTTAATGCTGAGCGCCAAGGGATGGAGCTACTGGTTAATGTGTCGGACGTTCTGATGATTGACACCACTAATGCGTACCTTAATGATTTGAAGACTCAGTAAAAGAAGACAGTCCAGTGTTCCTAAAATTAATTATAGTGACTTGAATATTTCCATGCTAATAATTAGCAAACAATTTTCGCAATCAGTATACATTGTTTGTACAAATCTGATTATAAAACATTAAACAATAACATTTTGAAAATAATATAAAGTTTTGACTCTCTGTAATTAAAGTACAATAATATGTAGCAAAACTAGATAAGTGTTCTTAATACTAAATATATGTGATTAATACTAAATTACTGTGCTTAATAATAGATACCTGGGCTTAATAATAGATACATGTATTAATACTATATAAATGTGCTTAATAATAGATACCTGTATTCATAATATATACAAGTGCTTCCTTCTAGATAACAGTGCTTAATAATAGATACCTGTATGAATAATATATACAAGTGCTTAATTCTAGATAACTGTGCTTAATTCTAGATAACAGTGCTTAATAATAGATACCTGTATTCATAATATATACAAGTGCTTAATTCTAGATAACAGTGCTTAATAATAGATACCTGTATGAATAATATATACAAGTGCTAAATTCTAGATAACAGTGCTTAATTCTAGATGACAGTGCTTAATAATAGATACCTGTATTAATAATATATACAAGTGCTTAATTCTAGATAACAGTGCTTAATAATAGATACCTGTATGAATAATATATACAAGTGCTTAATTCTAGATAACTGTGCTTAATTCTAGATAACAGTGCTTAATAATAGATACCTGTATTAATAATATATACAATCGCTTAATTCTAGATAACTGTGCTTAATTCTAGATAACAGTGCTTAATAATAGATTCCTGTATTAATAATATATACAAGTGCTTAATTCTAGATAACTGTGCTTAATTCTAGATGACAGTGCTTAATAATAGATACCTGTATTCATAATATATACAAGTGCTTAATTCTAGATAACAGTGCTTAATAATAGATTCCTGTATTAATAATATATACAAGTGCTTAATTCTAGATAACAGTGCTTAATAATAGATACCTGTATGAATAATATATACAAGTGCTAAATTCTAGATAACAGTGCTTAATTCTAGATGACAGTGCTTAATAATAGATACCTGTATTAATAATATATACAAGTGCTTAATTCTAGATAACTGTGCTTAATTCTAGATAACAGTGCTTAATAATAGATACCTGTATTAATAATATATACAATCGCTTAATTCTAGATAACTGTGCTTAATTCTAGATAACAGTGCTTAATAATAGATTCCTGTATTAATAATATATACAAGTGCTTAATTCTAGATAACTGTGCTTAATTCTAGATGACAGTGCTTAATAATAGATACCTGTATTCATAATATATACAAGTGCTTAATTCTAGATAACAGTGCTTAATAATAGATACCTGTATGAATAATATATACAAGTGCTTAATTCTAGATAACAGTGCTTAATAATAGATTCCTGTATTAATAATATATACAAGTGCTTAATTCTAGATAACAGTGCTTAATTCTAGATAACTGTGCTTAATTCTAGATGACAGTGCTTAATAATAGATACCTGTATTCATAATATATACAAGTGCTTAATTCTAGATAACAGTGCTTAATAATAGATACCTGTATGAATAATATATACAAGTGCTTAATTCTAGATAACTGTGCTTAATTCTAGATAACAGTGCTTAATTCTAGATAACAGTGCTTAATAATAGATACCTGTATGAATAATATATACAAGTGCTTAATTCTAGATAACAGTGCTTAATTCTAGATAACTGTGCTTAATTCTAGATAACAGTGCTTAATAATAGATACCTGTATTAATAATATATACAAGTGTTATATTCTAGATAACTGTGCTTAATAATAGATACCTGTATTCATAATATATACAAGTGCTTAATTCTAGATAACAGTGCTTAATAATAGATACCTGTATTAATAATATATAGAAGTGTTATATTCTAGATAACAGTGCTTAATAATAGATACCTGTATGAATAATATATACAAGTGCTTAATTCTAGATAACTGTGCTTAATTCTAGATAACAGTGCTTAATAATAGATACCTGTATTCATAATATATACAAGTGCTTAATTCTAGATAACACTGCTTAATAATAGATACCTGTATTCATAATATATACAAGTGCTTAATTCTAGATAACAGTGCTTAATAATATATACCTGTATTAATAATATATACAAGTGCTATATTCTAGATAACTGTGCTCAATTCTAGATAACAGTGCTTAATAATAGATACCTGTATTAATAATATATACAAGTGCTTAATTCTAGATAACTGTGCTTAATTCTAGATAACAGTGCTTAATTCTAGATAACTATGCTTAATTCTAGATAACTGTGCTTAATAATAGATACCTATGCGCAGTAAGAAATCATGATGTTGACACACTTTTTATATTTGCTTTGTGTTTCAGTTGAAGTTGTGATCATTTATTTGCAAGAAAAAAAATATTTGAGTAATTACATTTTCCATTCAAGTTTATAATTAAAATATTTGATAAAAAAGACCATTATGTACCCAAATGTAGGCATTATCAGCCTAATATGTTTAAAAATTATTATTACGGTGATTGTTTTCCTCTATTTTCAATGTCAATTGAGGCTGATTGTTATGCTATTAAAGAACTTTATCCAATATTGTAAGTTACAGCCTTCTTAGTTTTTAGTGAAATGTTTTTTCATTGATTTTTTTCCTCTCCATTTACTAGACTAGAATAGCCTATGCGATGGCATTTTGTCCTTTAGCACAGGCTTAATATTGTTGTTTCTCGTAAACTAATGAGAAGAGTGCCACAAAGCTTTACAACCAAAATCATTTCTATTTCTAGTTGCTTTTAATGGAATATAGTATCTTCCATACATCAGTAAGTCACACACACGCAACGATTTTGCACATTTTATTGTTACTTTTCGTTGAGCTTTTCATCCAAAGACCACTTTTACCATCTAGGTGATCCACATTAAAAATGGTTTCTATCTCACATCAACTATGAGCATTTTGAAAATCACGTGACGGCTATAGCTCCTGAAGACATGATCATATTAACTTTAGGTTCCCATTAAATGCTTTTTTTTATATGAAAATGGTCACCCTAAAACAACCTGTATCGTCAAAATGGCAACTATCCTGAAAATTTTGTTTTTCTAAAAGGATGGGTTTGATTTTCACCAGAAGACATCATATGATATTTAGTTTGTCCGAAATTAAACTGGTGCCAGTCTGACATGAAGTATGGCCATCATGGTAGCCATCTTGAAAATTGCATTATTGTTATTCCTCCTGTCAGTAGGTCAAATCAGCAGGGGCTTATAACTAATAGACGTAACGATATTGACTTGTTACTAAATGAAAATGTTTCACATCTGAACTCCAGCATGACCAGCACATGATGTTATCCATACCAACCATAAATTAATAGCAATGGGATTTCACCAAAATACTTCTTATAGTGTCGGGTTGGTTCTTTGTGAAAATGATGCAATTCCGACCTAAAACATGGCCGAAATTCTTGTAAAAGAGGTGTTTATCCAAAACGGATGGCATTAGCAACATAGGGCTTTTAGCTGCAAGATTTCTGAAAAAGTTCAGTGAGGTTCTATTCTTAATGACAGGTTCAGTATCCGCTATTGTAACAAAGAATCGCGTATGTTAACTCAAACGTTAGAAAATAGTTATGTTACCAGGTTTGATTTGTCGGACGTTGTCAGCCATGCGCATCAGTTAGAAAAAGAAAAGGATATATCTTAGCTTCCTGGAAAGCCTTTTCGGCCCATAATTTTATGTACAAATGATTTACTCATATATATATATATATATATATATATATATATATATATATATATATATATATATATATATATATATATATGTGTGTGTGTGTGTGTGTGTGTGTGTGTGTAATGTAATGTAGTAAAATCGTCACATTCCTACCTTAAGACTGTGCACTCTTGCTTATTAATTACGTCACTGTATAAGACTATTAGGTTCAAAGCTTAAATTTTAATAATTCATAATTGAGTTTACACTATATTTGGAACATAACAAAATTATATACTTTCTTAGATTCCGTTATCACTCATGTGCTTGGTACATGTCACTAAATGGGGAACCATGGGCTATGCACTTTGAGTTCACAAGGTCAGGGATCCCTGATTTAAACAGGAAAAATGGATTCTGTGTATACAGGTCTATTAAACACGTGGCGATCGTATAATGTGCCATTCAGACTGTTAAGGGCAGGCTGGAACTCATTTTTGTTGTTGTTTTGTTTGTTTTTTTTTTTTGTTTTTTTTTTTTGTTTTTTTTTTATATATTTCCTAATGTTATATTGAAAGGGGATATATTTAAAATAGGAAAGGACTCGTAGAACTTAAATGACCTCAGCTTTCAAGTACTCGGACGAATTATATTAGGCCGGATTGTTAAACATTTCTTTTGTAACCGGCATCACTAACATTTCATTCTTGAAGTTAACATATAAATAAACCCCTACCATGGAGGAAAATGGACATTAAATAGTAAAGCATCCACGTTACATAATAAGGTTTGCACATCGATGAAGTGTTTTATTTTACGTTATACAGTACAGAATGGACATCACGTATTCATGAATGCACAGCATATTAAAAAAATGTACAACATACAATTAGAGATGCTTTGCGTAGAATTAAAGATACACAGCATTAAATTAGAAATGCATAGCATAGAATGAGAGATACACAACGGACAATTAGAAATGCATAGTATAGAATTAAAGATACGGAACAGACAATTAGAAATGTTTAACATAGAATGAAATATACACAACGGACAATAAGAAATGCTTAGCATAGAATTAAAGAGACACAACAAACAATTGGAAATGCATAGCATATAGTTAAAGATACACAACATACAATAAGAAATAGCTAGCACAGAATAAGAGATACACCCCATACAATTAGAAATGCATAGTGAAGAAATAAATATACAAAACATTAAATCAGAAACGCGTAAGATATAGTTAAAGATACACAACATACAATTAGAAATAGCTAGCACAGAATTAAAGATACACCCCATACAATTAGAAATGCATAGTGAAGAAATAAAGATACAAAACATTCAATTAGAAACGCGTAAGATATAGTTAAAATGCACAACATACAATTAGAAATGCATAACATAGGATTAAAGATGCACAACATGCAATTAGAAATGCAAAGCACATATGATAGAATTAAAGATACACAACATACAATTAGAAATGCATAGCACATATGATAGAATTAAAGATACACAACATACAATTAGAAATGCATAACATAGGATTAAAGATGCACAACATACAATTAGAAATGCATAACATAGGATTAAAGATGCACAACATACAATTAGAATAACATAGCATAGAATTAAGGATACATAACATCCAATTAGAAATGCATAGCCCATAGCAAAGAATAAAAGATACACATCATACAATTAAAAATGCATAACACAGAATTAAAGATACACAACATAAAATTAGAAATGCATAGCATATAATTAAAGATACACAACATACCATTAGAGATGCATAATTTAGAATTAAAGATACACACCATACAATTAGAAATGCTTAACACAGAATTAAAGATACACACCATACAATTAGAAATGCATAACATAAAATTAAAGATACACAGCTTATAATTAGAAATGCATAGCATATAATTAAAGAAACAAATCATTCAATTAGAAATGCAAAGTATAAGATCAATACTGCAGATCACTTGATAATAATAAAAGTATTTTATGTAATTAGGAGTAGATATGAAGTATTAACAACTACACATCATATATTCAAATGTGCACATTATATCAAAAAACATACACAACATAAACGAAATTATATAAAGCATTTAATAAGCATTCTACAACATATTTAAGGAATATTCAGCATGTTGTGTCGTTTCAGCAACATGTATTCAAAGACCACAACTGAAGACTGTTTTTCAGTTATATCTCTTACCTATATTTGTCCATACCTGGAACTGGGTTAAACCATGTTGGCGATCTGTGTGATAGACACAATAATTCCTGTTTTGAATTTAGTTAAACTACCTTTTGGGACTGAGGACAGTACAGAAATGAATGTCACTTACCCGTTTTAAGACCGTGTTTTTAAATATTTTCTCCTTTCTTTCTTCCAGTTTTCAAACTCTTGTTTGTTGGTTCCTCTTGTCATTAAAACGCATAGGAGTCCATGATTTATCATTGCTTTTATGTTTACCGTTTGTTTTGTGGATAAAAGTTGTTTCCTCCCATGATTAGTCTGAATCTATAGGAAACTATTTTGCATTTGCGCCGTTATATACATACGTAGCCATCGGTATGCACACACATATTACTTGCATATGCCACAAATATGAGCAAAGTACTCAAAACGCACACATACATGTACATGTAACGCACACATGCATGTACATGTAACGTACATATACCACAAGCACATCAATACAGATGACACGGGTAAATAAAACTAAAACACCACTTAACCGAACGGAGGAGATAAACTTAACTTAAAAAATGCTAGCGTATAAAACAAGGGGAAACATTATAGTGGCACATTTCAGAGAGACCTGCAGGTATACATTCTACGATTCTTGTTTCTGTAGAATTGCACATACTCGCTGAAACGTTAAGCTGCCTTTACGTCGTTACGTATATTTAATCCTATTTTGTGTTTAACTTTTGTCCTTTACTGTAATGTGTATATCAGGCTATGGTCACTCCTAAATAGAAACTACGTAGCATTTGAGTTCAAAGCCAGTATTATCACCAATTAGGGATTTGATAAACATTTAACTTTTACCTCTCTCAGATCAGTCTGTGGGAAACCATTTGTGACCAGAGTTTACATTTGTGTTCTCGCAAGCAGATATTAATCGAAGGAATTTATAAATTAAAATATTCATTGGAAATAGTAATGTGCTCAATTACTTTTGGATTAATTCGTTACTTTGCTTGTTCGAGTGCTCATTCAAAGACATTCTGGATTGCATCATTGTGTTATACCAGGACATCCATGACTATTAAAATACATTCAGAACATTCTATATTTTTCGATTCGTAATAGGACATTTAAGATTATTCGGACTCTAGTACATCGATGGCTTGTATACGAATATGATGATAATGCTGTTACTAAAACACAGCAATCCACGGATGAACAAATCGCTTACTTGCGAGCACCACCGCGCGTAATAACTATTGAGCGCAATTAAAGAAATATTAATGAAATAATGAGAGGAACACGAAAACATGATATTCCCGTCAAATGTTCATCCACGTCTTAAAGGTGCGGGATCATACTTGCTTACAATTGTAATGGCGGGTGGGGTCATATAAGAATGTTGATAAATAATCCGCGGCATCTTTTTTTTGATTTTATACCATAAACACCAAAACGATTTGAGAAAGAAGTCAAAAAATGTATACACAGCCACATAATTCGTTGCTGGAGACGAAATTCAGTTTGAAAAAATAACATTTATCCAAAAAGATACTTAATCGTCTTTGGTTTTATAGCTCAGATTAGATTTATCACTATAAACGTGATGGATTAATCGCGGTGATGAGGTGGCAAAATTTACGGACTTAGGATGGCAACATTGATAGTGATTTTGTTCCACTTGTTAATTAATAGCTACTTCAAAAAAGGTGTTATCAGACCGTCGTATACGCTCAAATATGATTTTGTTAAAGGTCAAATGGAAATAGACTATTGGAAGCGCCCTGGTGGAGATATGCCAACTCGAGGCCAACTCCGAGTAATCGCATTTGCATTTATTAACGCACAGTCGTTGAATGCACTCACAGGTGCCAAAACACTTCTGGACTGTTTTTCAACGATGAAATGGAATTCACCCCTTTATCCACCTGGTTACTTCTTACGTACGAATATGTTACACTAAGATTGACTCAGCTGAGATAAACAAGATCTCGACTGTTATTGAACAAGGACGCACCTGTTCATGTAACAGTTTTTGGACAAAAACGAGAACGATCGTGTAATACACCATGCATGGGTGCAACCAATATATTTCGAAATGACTTTAATGCTAGGCCTAAACAGCATATAATTGTTGAAATCTTATATATTTTTCAGATATATATTTTTATGAATGCATGACAGTTGTGCCAGTGGAAAATGGTAGATGGTTAGAAGTTTTGTCTCTTTTGCACCATGACGAGATAAGTGCGGACAGGATCTGCCTGTTATTTAATTATACTACGTGATTACATTTTTAATGGAACTATGAAGGACGCTCATTGTTAACGACGGCCAAAGAGTAATCGAAGCGAAACAACAAATGGAAAATGAAATCCCGAAGAGAACCGTGTTGATAAAATGAAATACATACGCGCGTGTTTGGTCGTAAATGTTATGTATGGTCTTGCTACGGCAGCAACCATTGATTTAAGTGTGGCAGTAATCATGTCGACAACAATCGTGATAGGTGTACCAATAAGAAAAATGGTCGGGATATATCGGTAATAACCGGTGTATCTGGTGATGTTAGGAAATTGATGTCGATACCATTAGATTCACGAATAAATTTGTGTTCAGAACTCGGGTTGGCACGAAGTAGTTTCAATACGATTATAATACTATACTCTGTGGTTAATGAGGATCACAATTAGTGCGGCCGACTTGGAGACTATGTTGGTGGAAATGGAAAATCACCGATAACTCCTTGCGAAAATAAGGAACTGTGTGATAACAGATTTACAGACAATGAAAGTTTAGTAAAGTATCAAACCAATCTCAAAGACATTTGCCATAGTAGAAACAAAATGGCAGTTTTTATTTTTTACTGACTTCTATCAGCCATGGCAGTTTTGTTGCTGGATTGCATATTGGTCACATTCACTTTCACTGATTATAACCCGTGGATTGCGAATACACAATTGACTTTAACAATCGTGTGGGATAGAAGGCCGCGACGTATGAAAAGTAAAATATAAAAAGTTTGTACAAAAAGCAAAAAGCCCTATTATGACACTAATTTGGAGCATCCTATTCAAATGCACCACCTGACAGGAGTTGCATCATTGTCCATCTCTAAAGATTTTAAGTATCTAGGTGACTGATCTGTGAATTTGAGACAGCGGGGACATATTTTTACACTATTAGATCTTTGCACGAACATAGCATGTCCCGCCACAGAATACATAAATGTTGACTTATATCGGACATCCAACTCCGCTATTCTTTTAAGCGCAGCGCATTCAAGGTCATTATCAAGTGATGTAAAATAGTGCGCGGTGTCGAACTTTCGCACGCTCATAGCAATATCAAGGAAAGCCTCAAATACATCTGTGAGCAGCCACACGTGATTGCTCAGATAGAAGTTGTGGTCGGCACCAAAATTTCGACAACTAAACATCTAGCAAACGTTTTTGCGTACCGATAATCGTTTTATTTTTTACAACTTCCTCTCTGGACATTGATCAGTAAAAGGCGCTTATTGGTGCTAAATGTGTCTCGCCAAACCTTTTATGATCACTCATTTACTCGTAAGGGTAAATTCCTTCAAAAGGAAGCCGGCTGGACTTATCCATTTCAGCACTACCGTATTGAGGAGTAATCACATAGCAATCATTGACTGGCTTGTAGAGAGTGGAAGCGATAAACTGCATAGATCAGTGAAATGGAGTTAACCAATCCTACATGTCAACTTTTTTCCATATTGTTTAGAATGACGCTTATTGGTGCCTTTGATGTTCTTGATGCTTGCATTATTAATATCCACGCGTTTATAAAAAAAACAAGAGAAATTTTTATTTTATTTGGTTTAATATTTGTAATATTTGCAATCACAAATCGCATGCGTTATATTCTGCTCCTCTATGTGTCAGTGCTCTGATAGTGATGATTAACTTTAAGTTTAGCTAAAGTCGCCATCACAGATCCAACAATGAGTATTAATATCATCACCGGATATGATCATGTCTGCGGACGAAGACAGATATATTTTGATATATTTCACCTTAACCTTGAGCGACATAAGAAAAATTTCAACTGACTCCTTGATAAGATGTAATATTGGCGGCTCAGTTTGCCCGTCAAATCTTCGAATAGTGTAACAAAATTCGCATGAGACGTGTTTTTCCAATGTCCGGAGAATCTTTTTAGTTTTCGTCGATTTTATCATTCAATTGGTACACAGCTTTCAAAACTCTACCTTCATCCTGTGTTGGTCAATTTTTCCAACGTCCGGAGAATCTTTTTAGTTTTCGTCGATTTTATCATTACTTAGTGTTTTTGCGCTTTAAGAATGAAAATAGATCCCCCTTAAATCAAAACATTGTGGTCTTAAACCCATCCTTGCTTCATAGGTTTCTGTTTGTTGTAATGTCGATACAATTCCTGGATGAATCGTTGAAAACATTTCTCTAAGCATTTACCTGGTACTAATTAGTCGGAATAATTGTCCGAAACATTTGTAAAAAAAGCACGATGATTGAGAAATTTAAAATCGGGTACTTGTAACTGTAGGTTCTCGAAGCTGTCTCACGGTTTTACGCATTTTGTCTATTATACCTAATAATGTAAGCTGTCTCACGGTTGACGCAGTTTGTCTATGATACCTAATAATGTAAGCTGTCTCACGGTTTGACGCAGTTTATCTATGATACCTAATAATGTAAGCTGTCTCACGGTTTGACGCAGTTTATCTATGCTACCTAATAATGTAAGCTGTCTCACGGTTTGACGCAGTTTGGCTATGATACCTAATAGCGTAATAGGTCAGTAGTGAAGGGGGATACTATGCGGACAATGGGAAAATACATTACAGACAACCACTCTCACCCCCGACAGTATACAAACAACATTTATACGGACAAAAGGTTGGGACTATACACGTTCAAAAGGTTGGGACTGTATACGGAAAAAGGTTGGGACTGTATACGGAAAAAGGTTGGGACTATATACGGAGAAAGGTTGGGACTGTATACGGACCATAGGAATGCGTTACTCTAATTAAAGACAAATACAGTAGAGACGAAGACGTATACATAGATTAATGAACATCAATCTATTACACCTAAAATATAAAATTGATTAGAAATTATTTTAGGCAATTAAGCAAATCTTTTCAAGACAGTGGAATGGCCCTAAAAAGAGCCTTTGGTTTTTTCTTCTTCTTTGTCTTCTAATCTCTTCTTTTCCGCCAGCAACTTCTTATTTTCTATCCTATTTTCTTCTTTTTTTTCTTATGCTCTTTCCCCTTCTCCTGTTTTTCCTCCTCCTCCTCTTTTTTCTTTTTTGTTATCTTCTTCGTTTTCATTTTTTTAATTCCACGCTCATTCTTATTCTGTCTTCTTCGTCCTCCTTATCCTCCTTTACGTTTTTCAGCAGCTGTCTCCATTTTTCATTCGTTTTCTTTACATTGTTTGTCTCCATTTTGGCTCTGTGAATAGTATAGACACCATACTCCAATTTCATGATGAATTCCTCCACCATCCCAAGGTCGTCTATAGCCTCTTGCAATGTCTTCATCACGTCAACCTGGTTCGAAGCCATCTTCTTTGATTATTCAATGTTGAATGGCGCGAATGACGAACGCTCGACGTTATGTGTCTCAAGCACGGACGTGAAGGACAACATCCCTTGCACTCAGTTCACATATTATCTACTATGCACGCATAAGGGAAGGTAAAAAAACCCCACCACAATATCTACTATCCACACAGACGGGAAGGAACAAATCTATTATATACTATCCACACTAATATCTAATATCCATATAGAAGGGAAAATCCAATTATATATTATCCACATAAGTACGCGATCGCATACACACCCAATATCTTCTATCAACACACAAACGTATGCGAACACATTCAAACACACAAACACATAAGTAAAGGAGTCAGTGTTTATAGTCACACTACTCCACATTCACACAAACTGGGAACTTGAATAATCTCTTTTCTAGAGATGTCGTTAGCCCTGAGAAGGGTTGTTTGTTCTAACTCTAAATACACCTGGCTAATGGTGACATCTCCCAGGCCTGGCACCACAGACACATCGTCGGCTCCAGTACTGCTCCCAATCTAAGGTTGTGTCTGGTAGCGCAGATGGGGGTTGACTGGCTTCACTCTCCCAGTTTTCACTTTCGTGGATAGTCAAGATTTCTCTCTGTCTTCTTCTGTTATACACTCGTGGATGATGTGACCTCCTTATCTCCTATGCACGTAACTGTACTGGTACTGGTTGTGGTGCAGGCAGGAGATGTGGTACTGATACTGGTTTTGGTACTGGTACTGGCCGTGGAGGTGTCCTCGCCTCAGGCTTGACCTCACACAGAGATCTCAGCATCACGTGAGGCAGGATACCTCAGTTCTTTTCCTCCTCTTTTTTTCTATTTCCTGTCCTCCTCTTCTTCAACTCTAGCTGCATCGGCTATGGCCTCCATAGCCAGTTCGTCATTTAGGCGCCTGGGATACTCCAGGTGCATTTGGAGTTCCAAGAGTTTAGCAATTATGTTTCTCATGATGATTGCAGTTGACTAGTCAACGTTGGGTAGCCAGACTTATGAACGCTTTTGCTCTATATTTGTGAAGCGCGTACGTGAAGGAAACATCCCCTGACACCAAAACTCACAAGAACAACATTGCTATCCATCACATGGAACGCGCGGACTTAAAAGAAATTCTAACTTTTTTACCTACAATCGTTAACAGCAAACAAAAAGAAACAGACTACTTTACAAGCTATGGAAATGAAGTACTGATAGACACACGTCTACTTTGACATAAAAGAAAGCAGTGAAGTATTTATGAACACACTTATATTTTTAAGGTACAGACAAACACAAATACACATTTTGGCAATAGGACTAGTATCTCTTTTCTAGAGATTTGTGTAGCCCTGAAAAGGGCTGTTGTTTTAACAGGAAATTATGGTAATCTTTTATCGTCTAAGATTGCGTTCACGTCCGGCGGCAGGCTTACCCACAGGAAAGGCTCTGCTTCTTCGGAAAGAGAAGGTGAACTATTTCGTGCCTACACGATGGCCACAAATCCTCTGTCTGGTTCCTGCTGTTGTTGCTGCTGCTGTTGTTGTTGCTGTTCTCTCTGCTGCTTCTGAAGTAGGTACTTTTCCGTCCAATCTTCTTACTCCTTCCTGATTTCCTCTCTGAAGACGTCTACTATCAGCTCTTCAGTCTCTTTCACTATATTGACATTCTCTCTCTTCAGGCTTCGGTATCAGGCTTTGACTGACACGATATAAATTTATGTAAGTTTCGTTCAGTTTTGCTAGACTTCATCACATCTTCCTAGAAGGAGGAGTCAACAATGAATGGTCAGATTGGAGACTGCCTCGTTTTATAAGGTTCGTGCGCGGAAGCAATAGAAAACATCCCTACGATTTTTGTTGGGTCGGAGCGCAACGATAGGTACATTCATGGTGAGGGATAGAGAGAAGTCAAAGAGCACGTAAAGGCAAACACTTTTTTTGAAAACAAACGACAGACACTTTTTTCAAAACACAACCTTTTTTAAACTCACAAACAACCAGCAATTAACAATAAAACAACTTATTTTTTACAAGGTTGAAAACTTTGTGAAGTGAAGTTGCATTTCCATGAATGGAAGTCATTGGGCCATTGACGTACGCTAAACACAAAAGATAGAAGAGTGACGATAAAAAATAAATCACTTAATGTTCTAAGGGATATCCACGACTGCGTTGATGAAGAAAATACACACAATATTGTCCACACACCATGGATTATGTGCCTTGTAATTTCACATTATTGAATCGTGTTGCCTGTGGATTTCTTCTCATAAAGTCGATGTTTTCGTCTTCCAAAGTTGGTAATCCATACGAATCAATATACTTCACACAGCCAACTTTAGGGAAGTAGATTTATACCCAGTGGGTTCCAGGAAGATGACTGTCGTCCGTGTTGATGACATACGATTGGTGGCCTTGAGGATTGCAATAGCGCAGTTCATTTTAGCACACGACATGATTCCAAGAAGTAGTGTACGAACTGTTGTTCAAAAGTTAATAAAGTTCTCAAGTATCCATTTTTGTTTTATTGTTTTTTATTGTGTTTTTTTCACAGGTAATGATAAGTCATCAATTAAATCCTGACTTTTTGCTTAAAATCTCTGACAAGTAACATTTTCTTTGTTTCGTCTCCGCACTCTGAGCCAAGAGAGTTTCGATGTAACGGATCTCTAGAGCAATCAATGGAAGAGAGGAACGATCACGCAAGTCTTTATATCACTGATGCAATACTGTTTCTTCTGAGATGAGACCTCAGGCGTCATTCGCATACTCGTCCAATTTTTCTGCTTGACTCATCATCAGACTTTTATCGTTTTGAAGATGACTGCGATGATCGTTTAGACATGCATAGCAATCTCTGTTTTGATCAATTCCGTAATTTTTTCTGCCATGTGTTTGGCAAAACAGGAGACTAAATGTTGTTTATGTTCTGGCCATCTCGACATCATCACTATGATCTCTTCGTTATTGTCTTATGGTTCTGCTTCCACGGTATCCTCCCATTCCATTTCCATAGGTTCTCCACCATGCAAAGAAGGATAAGAGTCTTCCAATGCTTCTAATAATATAGGATGTCTTCTCTCAAACTGTTGATTTCTATCATATTGTCGAATTTGGCATACAAGATGACGTTCACCGTGTGGTATTGAGCTTCTGAAAACTGAAGTTCCACACGCAGTTGACCCGACTTTATAAGGAGGAAATGTCTCTCGTCGCTGCCTTGGTCCTGAGTGAAATCAAAGGCCCACAAAGTGTAACCTCCCTTACAATCTTCGTACGAAATGCCGTGACTGGTGTAGGTGCCTAACTGCCCCGTTGCTTCGTACAGGGACAAGTACGACCTCAAGCAATTCTTTTGGCTAAAGTTATGTTCGATAGGGCTGGTACGCAAGGTCTTATCGTCGCGATTGACTTCGATTTCGGAGATTCTGTAGTGCTTAAACTCGAAAGGATTTTGGTCGTGGGCTCCGCTGAGGGCTGAATTGCTAATGATGCTAACGATTAAACGTTTGGGTACCTGTCCCTGGGACAGATGATCTTCGGCCTTGGAGTACAGAGACAATGGTGTATGTTTTCACTTGCACGGGTCGTATCGGATAATTGGCAGTTGTTCTGCTCAAAGTGTGGCTAATGTCGTTTACCGCTTTAGGAAACACTTTCACACTATGCACGTAAACTCTGGCTTCTAGGATAATGGTTTGTACTCGTTGGCATGAGCCATCAACTGGAAAACGGTACTGCTGTGATTAAGTCTCATGCGGATATTCACTCCGTTCAGCAAATACTTGTCTTGCAACCACATGTCCAAATGCAAACGATCCATCAGTTTTAAAATGTTTCCAATGCAGGATTTTCTTTCGACGGTCGTTACAGCCTACATTGTGAGGATCGTCAGCTTCTGTCAGTCGTTAAACTTGTCCTAGCCTGATGTGTCAGGTTTACATACAACGCAAGCATCCAGATGAGTGTTCTTGGCCTCTTTTCCGTACGTCAAGAGATTTTCCAGGTACGCTCGGTAAAGGTAGGTATCCATGCTACTGCTGATGAGTGTTCTATTCAAGTACAAATCCACTTCACGGAACAACGAATGCATGAAATTGTTGACGGGAAGTACTCTAGCATCGGCTCCTGGAGCAGTGTCGTCCGTTTTGATCACTTTGACTTTCAGGTACAAGTAACTGCTATTCAGATCGATGTAATCTTCGGGCTGACCTTTGATTTCAAACTAGATTGGAGCTGAATCCGTCAAAGAGGAGACAGAATAAAATTTTACCCATTAGGATTCTTGCATCGTCATCATAGTATGTGGCATCGCAAACAGTTCCAGTTCCGACTTGGAACAGGAGCAAGACTCTCTGCACATAATTTTTCTCTGTCTGTGATTTAATAATCAAAAACGTCTAAGTCTCCGACGGTTCTTCTTTTCTTGGTCTTTCTAGCTCTGAGGGTATGAAGTCCCCTGGAGGGGTGTCTTCGTCGTCTCTCCTCATTGTCATTGCTGTGTGTCAGGGAAGCAGGAATGCTTGATTCGGCAGCGCCCAGGACATTTATTGGAGTTTCTCGTCGGCCCAAAATGTTTTTGCCCGTTTCAAGCAAGACATTTTTGTCTGCTCTCGAGAAAGCTTCTTTGGGATTTTGTTTGTCGATGATGACATTTTGGAAAAATTCTTTGCCTTGAGTCATCTATTGTTGGGTTTTTTATTCAAGTACTATTGTACTTGGGCGTACAGAACTTCGACCCTAAAAGAGTTTTGCTTTTCGGTGATGTTTTATATTTGTGTAGGTGAATCATTTCAACCAAAGCCACATCCAAATGGGCTTCGTGATCCAGTTGGATGGCCTGAAGTAATTTGGCCGTGAAACAGCACAAGGTATTGTGGGGAATAACCTGCATGGAACTCTCAGTGGGCAACGTTAAGTAATATTGGTTATTGTTGTTCATAAGTCCAGAGTTCTGCTATCGAAGGGGTAACTCGAAGTCAGAGGAATGACTAAAAGGGGATTGTAGTGGTTGTTGTTGGAGTGGTGACTGCTGGGAGGGTGACTGACGTGGGAAGCAAGGCTGCCATTGTTAACGTTCGAATAGTATTTCAGGGAAGGATTGGGAAGAAGGTAACCGATGCACCTGATCAGTAAAATGGCCCACAATTGTTTGTCTCCTTGTTGCAAACTCCAATTGGCAACGGCAGCACCGATGACAAAATCCACAAGAAAGATTTGGCAGAAAAAGACGATTTGCGTTTAAGGCACACGTTCTCCCCACCATACTCACAATGATTGCTTTTGTAAATTTTGTAAATCTTGCAGAGAAAAACTGGGTAAAAGAGTGGTCACAGTTGTTGTGGCAGCTGATGCTGTGTTCAAGAGCATGATGGTCGCTTCTTTCTAAAGTTGATGACTTGAGAAGAGTAGATCCAAGAATCAAAAATGGGAGGATATCGTTTCCAACGTACTTTGACTTTTTTAGCACGTCGTTTTCCCACTTTTCGGGTTGATCGTTCGAGAATGCTTTTGATGTCGTACATACCGTCTATCTACAATTTCTGAATTCCTCTGTAACCTGAATGATGGGATGGATGGTAGTAAATGCTGACTAACACCTTCTCCATTTTTTTAATAAGTCACCCACTCTTTACTGATGCTACTTTGGAAGGGGTGAGATGGTGGTTTGAGAATGGCTTTACGTGCCGACTTGCCGCGGAAGTAGAAGTCAGGGTAACGGTGACGGTATTGGTGGTGTTGGTAATGGGATAGCTATTGGTCCTCTTTTCTTCTTTCACTTCTGGTTTCCCTTCTTTCTTTTTCTGTTTCCCCGAGTGGCCGAGTGGTCTAAAGCGCTCTCCGTTGCAGATCACTGCCATCTCACCTCTGTCTGCGTGGGTTCGAGTCTCGGATTCAGCCAATGTGGGTATGTGAGAAAGCTTGCCAGTAGCTTCTGGTGGGTCGGTGGTTCGTTCTGGGGTTTTCTCGGGTTCTTCCTCCACCATTAATACTGGCAGCCATGTGTATCCTATCGTCTGCTGAAAAATGGCGTTACACCCTACAACAACAACAACAACAACAACTTTCTTTTTCACTTCTGTCGAGGGATGAGTGTACATTATCATTTTATCCGAAGCTTTAAGTTCTCGTTGAGGGAGGAAGGGGTCAACAAGGGATGGAGCTGCTGGCGCTGTTTGAA